>PVJH01016829.1:21313-49539 GCA_004026705.1 Nesogale talazaci | reverse complement strand
ATACATACATACATACATATATAATTACACCATTGTATTGGGGCTTCTTACAGCTCTTATCAGAATCCATCCATTGTGACTTGTACATTTGTTGCCATCATGATTTTTAAAACATTTTCTTCCTATTTGAGTCTTTGATATCAGCTCCTCATTTTTCCTCTTCCCCCACCCTTCCTCCCTCATGAACCCTCATATATATATATGTGTATGTGTGTGTGTATATATATATATATAATCTTACACCAACCGCTGTCCCTTCACCCACTTTTCTGTTGTCTGTCCTCGTGGGAAGGGGTTATATGTAGAACATTGTGATCAGTCCCCCTTTCTCTCCCTACCTTCCCCTACCCCTCCTGATATCTCTATTCTCATTATTGGTCCTATGGGGTTAATCTGTCCCGATTCCCTGTGTTGTGAGCTCTTATCTGTATCTGCGTACATGCTGTGGTCTAGCTGGATTTGTAAGGTAGAATTCAGGTCATGATAGTATCGGGGAGAAAGCATTAAAGAACTAGAGGAAAGTTATCTGTTTCATCAATGTTATACTACACCATGTCTGACTTGTCTCTTTCTTGTGACCCTTCTGTAAGGGGATGCTGGACAGTCTCTTTCCATAGGCCCTAACTCGGCCTGTAGACTGTGAGTAAGCAACCATACTTTTTTTTTTGGGGGGGGGGCCAGGGATCACTGCCCTCTGGTGGTTGTGGGAGCTACCCAGTGTTGCTCCTGAGAGCCGCTGCTGGATTTGAATCGCCAAGCTCGCGGGCCACAGTACAGCACTCAACCATTTACACCACCGGGGCTCAGCCCTGCAACCGTACTTTTTATGGCATCAATGGTACTCCATGTTTATTTGTAAGATGCTATTTGTATTAGGAACTCTGATGGCGCAGTGGTTAGAGGTTTGCTGCCAAGCAAAGGGCCAGCACTTGAATGCCCCATCTGTCAGAGAGAGGAAGATGAGGCAATTGGCCTCTGTAAATATTTCCAACCTTGGACTCCCCGTGGGCAGTTCTGCTCTTGTTTATAGGCTCATTATGAGTCAGAATGGATTCTATAGCAGTAGAACATATTTATTCATATTTTAGGGGGAGTCAAAAAGTTTGAGAAATTTTCCATTATCTTGTCATTGTACTTTTGATGACATGCTTGAAGGCCCCTGGCAGAGTTCTAGGCAAGCATAAAGAGTCCTCGTGGCACAGTGATCAGAGCACTCCGGTCAGAGCTTTGAACCGCTCAGCCGCTGCACTGGAGAAAGATGTGGGATCGGCTTCAGCAAAGATTAGAGCCTTGGAAACCATGTGGGACAGTTCTTCTCTGTCCTATAGGGTCAGTAAGACTCAAAGGCCAGGGGTTGGTTTGGATTATTGTAGCAGTCATGTGCTTATGTTAATTTCATGATTGAGATGTAGGGGTGGAGTCTAGCCTGTTTATTTGGAGATAGCCATTGAGTAGCCAATGAGGACTCTGTGTAGGCATGGCTTTCTCCTGAGACTTCTGGGAAATCTCACGATATTTCCCTCATGAAGATAAGAAGCTATCTCCCCAGTTGTTGAGAGGTAGTCTCAGAGATGATGAATCATGGACAAGACAAGATGGCAGCGTCCGAGAAGCTGGAAGAGCCAGCGGAGAGACCACATGGCTGTGCCCTGATGGAGCCAGACCTCTGAAGCTGGGGTGGCCACATGGAGACTTCTGCCAGTGATGAGTTGCTTCTGCCACCACGGGATGCTGTTGATGGACCCTGAGCCCTGGAAGTGAGGAGCCATGGGGAGACCCCTGCCAGCGCCGGGATTCTGCACCCACTGACCTGTGACTTCATGAATTGGAAGGGGACTTTATAGACTGATTTCGGGCATATGGGTTAATATCAGACTTATGACTTTGAACTGGACAGGGCTGGGATGTTTTCTCAACCTTTACCTTATATCCATATGTGTGTCTATGAAATTTGTTCCGCTAGTCTACCTGGACTAACACAGTTATTCAGTATTGTATGCATGCCTGGGCAATTGAATCGATCATGTGTATTACTATCTGTTGTTCTTTATAGTAGTTACATGTCAACTTGAAGATATATCGGAGTGTAGGGGTGGTATTCAACCTGTTATTCAGGTCACATCAAGACAGTGCCTCCTTGTGGGTGAGGCCTTGTCCTGAGGAGGGTTCTGGAAAACACCCCTTCTCTCTCTGCCTTCACCTTCCTGCTGGCTGATCCCGATTGCTGCCAAAGCCCTGCCAGGTTCCCACCGTCACTGGATCCACAGAACTTTGCAGCACCGGCCCGTGATTTTCCTGCATTCCCCATCATTGCAGGATAGCCCCAATCTTTCTCCCAGGAAGCAGCAGGGAGTTTCAAACTCCTGACCTGTTGGTTCACAGCCCAATGCTTACCCAACATCACCCTAGTAGTCACACTTTAAAAAGGATCTCCTTCTAGCCCCAAGATAAGAATGGCCAGCTCTTATGCCAGAGCTGATGCCTGTCCTCACAAAGCGGTCACAGCAGATATGAGTGCCACGGCAAAGTGTGCCAAAGAAACTACACGGTGCCTGGCTCTCCTGGGTCTTAAAAGCTTGTCTTCAAACAAGCAGCCATCTAAGTGAGGCGTCAGCTGAGTGCACACAGAAGAAGCACACCAGCCTGAGTGATCCAAGGATTGTAAATTATAAAATGGGAATCTGAAAGGGAGAATACCAGGTTTACAGAAGACTGTAGATGACAGTGGAAGCCCAAAATCTCACACTAGGTTAAGCCACTGTGAAGCCCCCGTGACCATAGACCAGGACTAACCTTGCTATTCCGCAGAGTGCTGTAGAAAGCGCATTATTACTAATACAATTAAGTTAAAAATTAAAACTTTATCATATGGTCTTCCCTCTTGATCCATTTTAGATTTGCCCTAGTTTTTAATATGTTCTGCTTCCTTTTCATTTGAGGTTTTTCTCCGTTTTACTTTGGTATCATTGTTCTTTTTTCTATATTAAAAGATAGATAACACATTGAGACGGTACTGCATTAATCGCTTCTTTGCGGTATAGCTGGGGAGGTGGGGGGAAACAAGGAGCTAATAATAATGGCTACAAGAAAGAAGAAAATGTTCTAAAATTTACTGTGGTGATGCGTGTGCAACTCTTTTCAATGTGACTGGATGATCAAATTGTGGCTCAGTGGTTAGGGCTTAAGCTGTGATCCCCATGACAGCAGTTTGAAACTACCAGCAGCTCCAAGGAAGAAAGACTGCTTTCTCCTCTGGTAAACAGTGACAGGCTCAGAAATTCACAAAGGCACTTCTAACCTGCCCGACAGGGTCGGTGTGAGTTGGCATCGACTTCACGGCAGTGGGTTTTGTTGGTTTTGAGTTGGTGGGTAACTCTTGAACTTCTAGCCTCAAGGTTGGCAGTTCAAACCTTCCGACCACTTTGGGAGACTGACGAGGCTATCTACTCCACTATAGATTTATAGCATTATTTGGTGCTGTTTGGAAGCATCAAACTGCTAATCCCAAAGTCTGCAGTTCAAGCCCACCAGCTGCTCCTTGGGAGAAAGCTGAGTCTGTCCCATAAAACCTTACAACCCCAGGAACCCTATGAAGCCTCACTACTTATCAGAACTTATCTGATGGCAGTGAAATTTGAGTTTTACCCTGTAAAACCTGCAGTGTGCAGGCAACTCCTCTATCACCATTCTGCTTCCCTCCTTCATACTTAAGGACCATTCTTATCACATTGGATGGATACACCCAGTGAATCCACTTAATTTTCCCATTGCACAGCCAGCTGATTAGCAAACTTATATCTTTTGCCGTTTCCCAGCTAACCTAATCACAGGTTCTAGGGATTCAGATGTGGACATCTTTGGGATATCATTCTTCTGTTTATGACTCCAGAATAGCGATAAGTGGATTCAGCCTAGATCCCCTTCCTGAGGAAGAGAACTAAATGGTAAAGATAAAGTCTATAAAAATGAGATCTGAAAAGTAGAAATTTTGACATCATTTTTATGGTCCACCCTCACTCACCCAGTTTCTGGTTTCTTCTTCTGCCAATGCACCTCCCTCCATTTCACCTCCACTTCCCTTTGGGGAGCTCCCAGGCCCTTCCTCTCCATATGTGGGGTGGACTGGATATGGGAGGGCCTAGGCCTGGACCTGACCAATCGCTGATTTCATCTACTTGGCCTCTGTGAATAGTTCTAAGATACACATGATACAAACTAGTCCAATTAGAATCCGTTTAGGATTTGAGAGAAATATGAAGAAAGAGAAGGACTATTTATTGGGGAAGTGATCTTAAAAGGCTGTACTAAAGGAACGAGTGACCTGAGAGGGAAGCCAGTTCAAAAGGAAACATTTAAATGTTGGGGAAAAAACAAGTCCTCTAATCAAGTGGGGCCTCCACAATTTAACCATGACTGTAATTCTTCCTGAGAAAAATTTCACCTGTGCTAATAATACATTTTCTCTTCTTTTCCTCTTCCCTCCCTTCCTCCTTCTGCTCTTTCTTTCTTTTTTTTTTTTTATTTGGCATCACTGCCCTCTGATGGTCCTGGGTGCTATCCAGCACTGCTCCTGAGAGCCGCCGCTGGATTTGAACCACCAAGCCTGCGGGCCACAGTCCCACACTCAACCACTTACACCACCGGGGCTCAGCCCCCCTTCTGCTCTCTCTTTCCTTTTTGATTTCTGAATGAAAATGTATGTCACTTGCACATGGTGGGATTGACTGTTGGCATGACTTTGACACCAGTCAGCACAGATGGGAAGGGAGCCCCTTGACTGCTAGAATGGATTGCAGAGTACGGAATGAAGCAGGTGCATGTGTGACCACCTCCCTGTGTCAGACCCTGAGATGAAGAAAATGTTCCCAGAAGGAACCACGATATGGAACAGACACAGATCACTCAGACCCAAACCCAACCCGACTCCGTGGTTGAGGCCTACTCCTCGCGACCCTGTAGCTAAATCAGACTCACGGTCATCAAGCGAAGACTCACGGCAGCCCTGCCGGACAGAGTAGAATTGCCTCTGTGGGCTTCTGAGGCTCTAACTCTGGACAGGAGTAGAAAGCCTCATATTTCCTCTGAGAGGCAGTTGGTGGTTTTGAACTGCTGACCTTTTGGTTAGCAGCCCAATGCATAACCCTACGGCTCCCTTAGCAGCTCTGTAGTTAGAGGAGAGCAGTCTCATAAAGGTTATAGAATGAGACTGCCATAGCTTTCTCCTACAGAGAGCTGGTGACTTTGAATTAGCAATCTTCTAGTTAGCAGCGGGTGCTTTAACCACTGTGCCACCAGGGATCCTGACAAGTATAACAGGACATGGGGGGAAAGCAAAGAAGGTTAAGATTGGCCTACTCCTGCATGGGCAATTTGGAATATAAATTGCATCTCTGAGATGTCCTGACTGAAAGCAAAGTGCCTTTTTCTGATAGACACTGCTTAAATTAACACCAAGAATACCAAAAAAAAAAAAAAAAAAAAATTCTCCAAAGAATTACAGCAGGCATTGCCTGCAAAAGGCTGTGAAGCACAGAAATGGTCAAAGAGCTCCAAGGATCCCAGTCGGAGTACTGGCAGTGTCTGCGACAGCTTGTCGGTCAGAATACGCTCACGGAAGCCTAGAGAAGAACTGGCTGTCCCACTTTAGACACAGCTTGGGGCAGCATCTCCTTGTGATGGATATGGTTAATGTCACAAGAAGGAGAGGGTGAGGTGGAATGAGAACTGAGGCATTGTTGTGGGAGGGGCGGGTCCGGGGAGGTGTCAGCAACCAATGGGAGAGGGCTCATGCAGCCGGAAGTAGCCGAGGTGACGAAGGCCGACCTCAGAGGATGGAGGCGAACAGCAGGCCGAGCCTGCCTGGGCGCTCTCGAGTCATGCTGGTATCCCTTCTGCCCCCAAATAAAAGAATCACGGAGAATCGATTTGGGGCAAATAATCCTGTGATTCTTTTATTACACTTGGGTTAGGGAAGCACACGGATTGGGTGTCGATAGGGGTTAAGGAAGCATGGCCGCCCGTCTTTTTTGGCTACATTTTAATTACTGAGAACAACAAACACTGGTGCAAGAACTTTCTTTCCACTTTCTCCTGTCCAGGGTGTGTTTTCAGACCAGGAATCCACCTGAAACCTTCATCCATGCTGCTGAATAGAGAGATATTCAAAAAGTGAACATTCTCTACCCAGGTTGTTTAAAAGGCTATGTGAAGAGTTTTCACTCATTCCATGAACACAATGTTAATGAGCACTTTGCTGTTGCTGTGTGGTCCTCTAAGACAGAGTAGAACTACCGCCTAGGGTTTCCTAGGGTGAATCCTTTTCGGAGGCTGATCATCAGGTCTTTTATCCCACAGCATGGCTGGCACATTTAGTTGAACTTTTGGTGAGCAACTGAATGATTAATCTTTGAGTCACTAGGAGTTTCTTGGTTTAACATTAAAACCCAAACACATTGCTCCTGAGTGGATTCTGACTCACAGTGGCCTTAAATGACAGGGTAGGAGTGCCTCACAAGGTTTCCAAGGATGCAATCTTGATAGAAACAGATCATCACGTCTTTCTACTGTGGGCTCAGCACCCTCCTCGTGGTTAGTAGCTAAGTGCTTTAGCATCACCAGAGCTTCTCAGGACCTTATTTGGTGAATTGAAAAAAAGAAAAGGGACTAGTCATGGGTTGAAGATGAACCGACAGATGTGCAAGTGATGACACAGTGATTCTATGAAACTGGATCATTTCTGACTTTGGCACAATCTAGTTGAGGTCACAGAATACCTCTTCAAGAAGGTGGAGTGAGAAGTGTACATCTAACCTTAAAACAAACACTACAGATGGAAAGCTTTTTTTAATAGAAGGAAATCATCACTGAGTTAACTGTGAAAATCAAGGCAGAAGAAAGCTGAGTGTGGAAACGAAATGAGCGAACAGTAGCAGGTTCTCACTCTGTAGGTAGAGTTGCATGTGGAAGACTCTTTGTCATAAAACAACTGATCAGCAAGAACACTAACGCTTTTCTCTTTGTCGTCGTATCATGCTCATTCCACTTTTAAACCAGCTTTACGGGACTGCTTGAAATCTTGCCCAATTTCTCCTGTTGTTTTTGTTGCCAGGTGTCAAGTCATCACTGAGTCAGTGTCATGCCATGTGCAACAGACCTCAGCACTGCCCAGGCCTGTGCCACCCTTGCAATGGTAACGTTTGGGTCCACTGTTGCAGCCACCGGGTCCATCCATCTCCTTGAGAATCTTCCTCTTTCTCACTGACCCTCCACATGGACAAGGGTGATGTCCTTCTCCAGGGTCTGAGGTGCATGAAACCCCATCTCCCCATCCTATTGTCTTTGAGCGTTCTCTCTCTACTTCTTCCCAGACGGATTTGTTTGTTGTTCTGTTCCTCCGTGGTACTTTCAATATTCCTCAGAAGCACCCTAATTCGAGTGCATCGGTTCTTCTGCCTTCCTCACTCATCGTGCAGCCCGAAAGCCTCCTTCATTCTGGCTGTTGCTGCCTGGTAGCAACCCCATGTCCAACTGAGCGAAACACTGCTCATCCAGCCCCTGCCTCCCAGATAGTCATAGGCGTAAGCCCGTTCTTGGTCACTGTGTCCATCTGCCTCACAGAGGGCTTTCCTCTTTTTTGTTGCCCTTCTACTTTACCAAGCTTGATGTCCTTCTCCAGTGATTGGTCTTTCCTGGCAACATGTCTGGCCACCCTTGCCTCTAAAGAGCAGATCTGTGGCTACCTCTTCCAAGACATATCGATTTGTTCTTTTGGCAGGCCACTGTGCTTTCTATGTTCTTTGCCAACCCACTTTTTGGGTAATATCACTTCTATTATTCCTTTTTAACGGTGTCAAGAGGGCAGTATTAGGAGGCGACTGAAAACATTATGAGAAATCAGAAATGATTGCTAGTTGTGTCACCAAGGGAAGCTATGGTTATAAACATACTCTGACAAATTATTCCCGAACATGAACATGATAAGATTTGGGTGAGGTTTCTAGAGGAAGAAGATAACCAAATGTGTACAGATGACTGATACTGGGTGCTGGGAGACAAAAGAGAAAGAAAAGAAAGCTGAGGGTTGCTGTTGAGGCAGCAGTTGGTGGTGAAATGAGTAATCGCCTGAGTTCATAAGTGCTGTTTGGGAGAGAGTATCTTGCCTCTGAATTGTTATTTGAACTCATTAAGATATTCTCACATTTCCCTTTTGCACCTGTCAGATTTACCCAACTGGGTATATTTCTGATCATATCAAGGACAGCACAAAAATTCTAAGCACCATGTCACATTCTATTGAAAGAAGTCTTAACTTCTTTTTAACTGTAAAGCCGTGCTTCTCAGAGTGTGGTCTCCAGAGAGGCAACCTGGACATCATTTGGAAGCTCCACCAGAGAAAGATGTAGCTATCTGCTCCTGTAAAGGTTGCAGCTGAGGGCACCCTTGGGGCTGTCCTATTATGACTGTGGTAGTTACATAATCAGTGTCAATTTGGAACTTGGGAGGATTAAGAGTGAAGGGGTGGAATCTAGTCTGTCAATCCTGTCATAGTCCATGAGGGCTCTGTGTGGAATTGGACTTTTCCTGAGAATTTTGGGAACTCCTGTATTTTCCTCCTTGGAGACAGGAGACATTTTTCTCTTTCTGCTTATTCCCTGAGATACACTGTACTGACAAGACATATGATGCTACGCCCTGGGAGTTGGAGAAGACACATGGACCTACCCTCAAGCAACCAGACCTGTGGAGCTGGAGAAGCCATGTAGAGGCCCCTGCCAGCACTGAGATGTTCACAACGCCATTGGATCCATAAGACTTCCAACCACTGACCTGTGATCATCCTGCATTCAGCATCATTGTATGTGTTTCGAGAGGACTTTATAAATTGGTATCAGACATATGGGCTAATATTGAACTTATGAACTTGATCTGGACAGGCCTGGTATGTTTTCTCAATGTTCAATTGCTCTTATATAAAAACTTCTTTCTTATACAGAGGAAATTTGTTTCTCTAGTCTACCTGGACTAACACATTGTCCCACTGGGTCACTAAGAATAGAAAATCTACTTAACAATATCTAACCTCCCAGACAACAACCTCCCAGACCTACTGACTCAGGCTGTGTCTCAAGATTCCCAATTTGAGAGGAACTGTTGTTGGGCAAAGGGCCCTCAACTTTAACAGGAGCCTTCATTATCTGCTCTTATCTTTAATGATACTGTGCCCCAATTACTCTGAACTACTCACCATTTCTCCAACCAAATTTGGACTTTTTCTATGCCTTTGCTGATTCTATTCTCTTTCTTCCTCTTTCCTTCACACACACACACACACACACACGAAGCCTTAATTCTCACCATCTTTTAAGATATAGCCTCTAGCAGAATACCATTTGCCTGAAACAGTCCCTCATCTTGCACCCGACCAGCATGATTTATTTTCATTCTGAACCTTTTGTGATATTTTCTTTGTATCTACTATTTTTAACCAGTATTATTATGCCTTCACTCTCTGACTAAAGTGGAAACTTCACAGGATGAATGCCCTATGTAGCAAATAAAAATAAAGGCTTACCAGTAAAATGTAAACTTAATTAAAATATTTTTTGGAGGAGAAGCATGTCTTTTTTTGGGGTATAAATTTAATTTTATTCTTCTAAAGGTTCCCCCCTCCCACTTCTGCTAAAGTAAGATAAAATTGCGATTTTTTTTTTGTGAAATTATTTATTGGGGGCTAGTGTAATTATTATCACAATCCATACATCGATCCATGTGTGCCATCATCATTCTCAAAACATTTTCTTCATACTTGAGTCCTTGGTATCAGCCAATTTTTCCTCTCCCTCTCTGTCCCCCTTCACAAACCTTTGATAATTTATAAATTACTATTGTTATTATTTTAGGGGGGCATCACTGCCCTCTGGTGGTCGTGGGAGCTACCTAGCCTTGCTGTTGCTGGATTTGAACCACCAAGCCAGTGGGCCGCAAACCCACACTCAACCACTAGACCACTGGGTCTCAGCCCAATTTATTATTATTTTGTCACGTCTTACACTGTCTGATGTCTCCTTTTAACCCACTCATCTGTTGTCTGTCCCCCAGGGAAGGGGTTATATGTAGATGCTTGTAATCAGTTCTCCCTTTTTACCCCACCTTATCCTTACTCTCCTGGTATCGCTACTCTCATTATTGGCCCCGAGGGGTTTTTCTGTCCTGGAATCCCTGTATTTCCTGTTCTTATCTGTACCAGTGTACATCCTCTGGTCTAGCCAGATTTGTAAGGTACAATTGGGATCATGATAGTGGTGCAGTGGGGGGGGGGGGGCAGGAAAGGGGAGGAAGCATTAAAGAATGAGAGGAAAGTTGTTTGTTTCACCGGTGCTATACAGCACCATGACCGGCTCGTCTCTTCCCCGCGACCCTTCTGTAAGGAGATGTCCAGTTGCCTACAGATGGGCTTTGGGTCCCTACTCCACACTCCCCCTCATTCACAATGTTTTTTTTTTTTGTTCTTTGATCTCCGATCCCATCAACACCTCATGATCACACAGACTGCTGTGCTTCTTCCATGTGTGTTTTGTTGCTTCTGAACTAGATGGTCACTTGTTTATCTTCAAACCTTTAAGATCCCCAGACACTGTACCTTTTTATAGCTGGCCATCATTAGTTTTCTTCACCACATTTGCTTATGCACCCATTTTGTCTTCAGTGATCGTGTCGGGAAGGTGAGCATCATGGAATGCCGGTTTAGTAGAGCAAGCTGTTCTTGCATTGAGGGTGTAAGAAGTATGTCTTAAGTGCATTATAGGAAAGACTTATTGTTGTTAGGTGCCCTTGAATTGGTTCCGACCCATAATGACCTTATGCACAACAGAAGGAAACACTACCTGGGCGTTCCCGTGCTTGAGTTCACTGTTGCAGTCACTGGTGACAATACATTTCGATGAGTTCCTTCTTTTTTGCTTTCTTTTACTAAACATGGGATCTTTCTCTAGTGACTCCCAGTAGCACGTCCAAGGTTTATAAGTATAAGTACACTGTACAGTGTATAAGTACAGTGTATAAGTACAGTGTATAAGTGCAGTGTATGAGTACAGTGTATGAGTACAGTGTATGAGTACACTGTACAGTGTATAAGTACAGTGTATAAGTACAGTGTATAAGTACAGTGTATAAGTACACTGGCTGTACTTTTTCATGGCAGATATTTTATCCTTTTGGCATTCCATGGTACTTTTGATATTCTTCTCCAGCACCACAATTCAAATTCATTGATATAATTCCAATACCCTTTCTTCTATCTGGCAGTCCTTATTGAAGCCCATTGGGCTCACATCTTAATTTTATACAGTGCCTTCTCCAACTGTTCTATGTGTTTAATAAACATGGCAAACCTGCAGGGATTGTCCCAGTGCTTGACACACAAGAAAGCCCAATAAATATTTGCTGAACGAATAGGTGGACATATCAAGCGCAATCTTCCAATGATGGATCAGACTGTGCATTTTATAATCTATGCATTTTATAATTAGTTGGAATTTCCCCCCCTAATACTGAGGGGGTTAAAAACAAACAACTGAGTGTTTAAAAAAGCTTCTGTTCGTGCAGTTTTTCACATTTCAGTTGGCAGAGTCCAGCCCTTGGTGGGAACATCGTCACGGGCTCAGAATGTACTCGCGGCAGGCTGGCCCCATATGGTCACCAGTGGGGAGAGAATGCTGCGCTCAGGATGCTGACAAGCCTGCAGCAGGCGGCGGTTGCAGGCGACTCCTTCCCCCGCCCCGGGGCCGAGGGGCCCGCGCACGCGCAGAGCCACGCTTCGGGCCGCGGGAGGCGGAGCTCCAGGCGCGCGTGCGCGGCAACCCGGACGCTCCTCCCTCGGCGGGGGCGCGCAGCGCGGAGGACCGCTCGGAAAGAGGGAAGTCAGGTGGCCGCTGCTGCCGCCGCCGCCGCCGCGATTTGTCGCTCGAAGAAAGATGGCGGATCTGGAGGAGCAGTTGTCTGATGAGGAGAAGGTAAGAGCCGCGGAGGCGGGCGGGCGAGCTCGGCCGTCGGGAACCCGCGGAGCCCGGGCGGCCGGGTGCGGAGCCTGGCCGCCGGGCAGGGCCGTTTGGCCATCGCCTGTGGCCTCGGCTGCCCTTCCTTCCCCGTTTGCTCGCTGCGCTCGAATGCCTGCCCCTGTCAGTCACCCGAGGCCCCGCGCGGGGGGCAGGACTCCGCCAGGCCGCCGCGCTCAGCTCCTTGTAGGGTGTGTGCTCCGAAAATAGGCAGCGGGAGCGGGGCGGCGGAGACGCCGGGCTGGGCGCGGTGGGCGGGGGCGGCGGAGGGCGGCGTCGCGGGACCCCCTCCCTCGGCCCGGAACCCCCCCTCCCTCTTCCGGGGACCTCTTCCTCCTCCCCCACTCCGCCTGGGACCCGCGCCCTCCGCCTCGAACCCCCTCCCTCCGCCTGGGACCCGCGCCCTTCCCCTCGAACTCCCTCCCTCTTCCGGGGCCCGGCGGGCGGGCGGGCGGGCGGGCGGCAGGAGGGCAGGGGGACAGGCCCATGGGCCCGGGGATGGGAATGGGGACTGCAAAGGGGTCTGTGTCCAGGCCTGGGAGCGCCCCCAGGGCAGGGCCGGGCCCGCGGACGGGCTGGGAGTGGAGCTGGAATGAGGAGGAAGAGCAGAATCGCCCGGGAAGCAGATCTGCCACTTCCCCCTTCTCGGCGCCCCCCCCCCGCCCCCACCCCAGTAGCCCGCCGCGTTTCTTTTCCTGGTTCTCGACGGCTTTTTCCTCCTCCCCGTGGAGGTCCGCCTGCTCTTTGCGGGGCGTCCGCTGGGCGCCTGGCGCCGCTCGGCTTCTCGCAGGCAGCGGGGCTGCTCACCCAGCCTTGGACACCGCCTCCCCGAGGTGGTTTCCTGCCCAGGAAGCTGATGGGGTGGCAGCCCGTCTTCCTCCTGGGACTTCTCCCGAAGGGGCGGCGTGCAACTCTTTCGACGGGGGCCCGCGGGGCTGGGCCTGGCCGTGGTCCGGCCACATTCCGGCGCGTTGGGAATCAGAATGTGGTCCTGGAACAAGTTCTCCCGTTCTCACTTTCTCCTGTGAGGCCTCGGCCTTCCGGGGGGGGGGAGGGAGGTGACTTGGGGGTATTTCCTGGGAAAGACCTTGACGTTTCTCAAGCCCCGAAGGAAACGCAACGTAACCCAGGAGGAGGAGTAAGGTGATTATAATCCTCAGGAAACCCACTCTTCATTGAGCAGGGCCGCTTTTGTCAAGTTCTAAAGCTGCTCCGTGTAAAAAACATGCACAATGACATGATGGTGTCTCAAAAAAAAAAATAATAAACCAAATGCCATCAGCCTAAGAATCTTTTCTGTGGGAACTCTGCTCTTCAGGTTTGTGCGCAGTGCTCGCTCAGCCTGTTTGAATGTGCAGGAACAAGCCTCAGCTTCATTTTAGGAAATCCACACGCCCCTCCCCCTTTCTTGGGGGGAGGGGGACTTTGATAGAACCACGGCTATTGGGTCCAGTTTGACTCCTAGCCGCCCTGTTGGGTGGAGGAGAGCTGCCCCCGTGGGATTTCCATGGCTAAATCTGGGAAAGCCAACTGTAACCATTTTTTTTTTTTTAACATCACAGCAGCCAGTGGGAGGGGCACCCACTCAGACCTCACTTCCAGCAGGAGAGTGCTTGAACGACTGCACTCTGATGGGAAGACCGAAGGGTCTCACAGCCTGTGTTCACAGGTGTTGCTCTGTGGTGCCCACGTGTATTTTCGGTAAATAGTCATGAGCTGGCAACTGGAAGCGCTCGCCCACCGCAGCACATGCGTGCTAAAGAGTTTTTAAAGAGCTTGCATTGTTTTTATTCTACTGTGTTCTTAACTGGTAATTTGTAACTCCAGTGCCTAGGGAGCTAGCTGAGGAGAGAGCAGCAGAGTGGGAGTTAACACAGACCTGCCATGTGTATAAAAGCCAAAAATAGCTGGATTTTTTCAAAATGAGGTAACAGTCTTTATTATCCTGCACTCTTGGGTCCCACTCACTCATCTTGCCCAGCATCTTGTCTTAGGAGTAAAAGGAAGGGGGGAACTTTTAACTTAGTTTGGTGTTTTCCCTTTTGTTGTTGATTTTTGCAGTTTTGTAAGGGTACTCTGTTGGTGTTTTGCACATAGTCTAATTTGGGTAAAACTGATCAGACTTTTGGATTAAATTGGAATAACCAGTTAAGTGAAAATTTGGTGTTTTATCACATTAGTTATCTGAAGGAGCTTTTCATCTTTTGGGGAGGAGAATGGCATAGAATCAGATTGGCAAGATTTTGGAGTTTTCAAAACCTTTTTTTTAATACTTTAAGACTTTCTTAATACCCATATAGATTTCAAAAAGAAAGTTGTTGAGATTTTTATAGAGTTACGGTAGATGCCTGGTTCAGATAATGCAAAAATCACATACAATTTGCTATGAGTTAGGTAGGTAGGTAGTTGTATTGTTGCCATTTCATAGGTAAATTGATGAGATTTCTTAACTTTTTTTTTGGGGGGGGGGGCATCACTGCTCACTGGTGGTGGGAGTAGGAGGCCCAGCCCCACTGCTGGAATTGAACCTCCGTCCCAGTGGGCCGCAGTCCCGCGCACAACCACTGCGCCACCGGGGCTCAGCCCAAGATTTCATAACTTTCTTCAGAACATAAAGGTCCTTCCTACCTAGGAAGTGGTCAAGGTGGTACTTATACCCAAATTTGAGTTCATGCATTTGTGATATTTCTGTCTTGTCTCAGACAGCTGATGATCACACCCTCTTTTGGGTTTTTCTCTTATTTTAACTCTGTTGACAGTTTATATTGTGAAGGAGAAACAGTGGTTCATAGGATTGTCAGTGAAAAATTGTAAATGCCAAACATTAAGTAGTGTTGCATTCTCAACGTAGTGCTCTGATCATTGTGGAACATAGCAGTTTCTTGTGTTTTGTTTTTTTGATTATTTGGCACTTTTTGCTACTATCAATTCAGAAGACATTAAAAAATTAATTCTACATGGGGAGGAAAATAGGAAGGCTGGAGTACGCAGGGAGTGTGTTTGGTGTCCGGTGAATTCATTTGAAGAATTTGGTGTTGTATCTCGGGGGTTTTGCAAGTAGGAAGAGGCCCAGTGGTGTAGTAACTACAAGGTCAGCAAATCGAAACTGCCAGCTGCAGGCTTTCTCCTTCCACAGAGAACTGCCATCAAGGAAACCACCGCGGCATAAAGAGTTGCTGTGACTCAGAATCGACTTGATGGCATTGAGGTTGTGTTCATTTGGCTCTTTCGCACATCATAAGCAGCCCTGGTGTAGTGGGTAGGCACTGTACAGGTTGATGGTTCACACCCACCATCCCTTCTAAGAACTGTGTGGTCTCATAGGAGTACAGCCTCAGAAAGCCTATATCGGACACTATGAGTCGAATTAACTGACGGCAGTATGCGTGATGGTTTGGGTTGCAAATCAGAGGTGCAAAGATGCAGTGTGCTATTACTAGGCAGCTTGCTGGCTAGACCAGGATTGTTCAACCTCACTTGTGTTGATATTTAATTTTTCGTCGTGTGGGCATATCCTATGTATTGAAAAATGTCTGGTAGCATCCTTGGTCTAATAGATGCCAGCAGCACTTTTCCACCCCACCCCCAGTCGTGACAATTAAAAGTGTTTCTGGGAACAAAATTTTCCTGGTTGAGAAGTATGTATCTATCTAGCCAGATTGGAGCTTGCAAGAACAGTTGGGGGCCTTGTTTAAGTGTTACTGCGGAAAAAATGGAGAAAAAAAGGGTTACTAACAGATTTTAGAGTTGGAAACAACAGGATCTGGTGAGTGAATGTAGAAAAAGGGGAAGATTTGGACATAATGAAATGTTAAAAATCTGAATTACGAGGAAGAGGTACCATCACTAAGAGAGCTAGAGAACAACTAGGAAAGAAGACACAACTACTGAGATTGGTTTAGGTTAGTCAGTTTTTTAAAGCCCTGGTGGTGTGAGTGGTTAATCTGTTGGTTGCTATCTGAAAGACAGTGAGTATAGTTAATCTGTTGGTTGCTATCTGACACTTCAAACCCACCACCCTCTGACTCTGCAGAGGGCGGGTCTAGAAGCCTGCTTCCACCAAGATTACAGCTGAGACAACCCTCTGGGGCCATTCCTAATTTTGACTCATTGGCAGCTAAAAGAATGCTAGGTTTGTGCTGCTAGCTGGAGGAGGTCTTTGTGAAAAAGCAGATGTGAACGAGTCAAGATAAAGCTGGAGATAACGATACAGCCCTGGATTTTTCCTTTGGGTGAAAGTTAAAGCCCCCTGGAGAAAAAGTGTTGACATGGACGGACATCAAGAGAAGAAGACAGAGCAAAACCTTGGGACATATTTTCATTTAAGAATTAAGAGGAGAGGCTGAGCGTAGTGATTGTGCGCGGGACTGCGGCTCACTGGGTTGGAGGTTCAAATCCAGCAGCAAAGCTGGGCCTCCTACTCCCACAACCAGAGGGCAGTGATGCCCCCCCGCCCCCCCCCAAAAAAAAGACACGAAGAATTAAGAGGAGAAAGAGCAACAAAAAGGCACAGAATGGTGGAAGTGCTGTGTCGTGAAACTTGAAGACACTCTGGAGAGAACATTGCCTTAAGGACTTTCAGAATGAACAATCCTTTGGTTTTATGAGAAACACCCTCTAAAATCATCTCAGATCAACTTGTCGTGATCTCTGTTTGAGGATGGAAAAACAGATTAAGTCCACTTGGAATGGTGGCCTTGAATCATCGTGGCAGTTGTACTCAGGTTTAGAGCAGAGATGGCAAGGAAAGAACACACGGGGTCTAAAGTGTGTGTGCATGATTTCTGCCTTCCAGAAATGGCTTCTCATCTTCCCTGCATTGTAAACTGCTTATGATTCGGTAATCACAACCTTCCCTTTGCCTTTTGTATTGTTGACACTCTATTCCCTTTGCAATTTGTACATACTCTGAGCTTTGAGTTGCTAACCTCCAGGTCAGCAGTTTGAAACCACCAGCTGCTCTGAAACCACAGGGGCAGATCTCCTCCAATTTACAGAGTAACTTTGAATCCGTACTGACTCAGTGGCCATGAGTTTGGTTTGAGTTTTCCGATAAACACATTTATCCATGTCGGCAAGTTTACCTGGTATTCCTAACTCCCTGTGGTCTTCAGGGCCAGACCCAATGCTGTACTCATCTTTGTAAACTCCAGTAGCATGCTTGACATATGCTAGGATCAGTGGTTTTCAACTTTGCTGCTCACTAAAGTCAGCTGGAGAGTTTATGAACACATGTGCATATAGATTCCTATTATGGGTGAGGTCCAGAGCATGCTGTTAGTGAGTCCCTGACTTGTAGGGACCTCACCATGCTGGTCAATTGAGATTTGGATGGTTGTGATCCACAGGGTGTGTTTGTTTGTTTACTGCCTGGTTTTCACAAGTAGATGGTAAGGCCTTTCTTCCTAGTCTACTTAACTCCATAGCACCACTGTATCCTGCTCAACATCACAGGAACACATAAGCCATGCATGGAGGTGTATTGACTGGAAATTGAATCCAGGTTTCTCTCATGAAAGGCAAGAATGCTCGATCAATACTAAAAAATAAATAAATCCCAGAAGCTTCCCAGATGATTTGCACAATACCTAAGTTTGAGGGGCACATTGTATTAAGCACTCAATAAATGTTAACAAAATGATGAGTAAGTAAGAAGAGACAGTAACTCTCTTCGCTTATTTTGGAGAAATTGGTAGTTAAGTGATGGTTTTTTCTTATGCTTCCTACTGTAGGGTATTTTGATGGCATAGAAAATGTAGGGCACTTGTGGACTAGGAGAGCCTCACTGGCGTAATGGTTATTTGTTCTGTTGCAATCCACAAGGTCGCCACTCCTTGGGAGGAAGACAAGACTTTCTACTCTTAGAAAGAATTGCCGTCTTACATTGGTCAGTGCAAGGCTTGAAAAAATAATAATTTCTTAATAATCAAGGGTTCATGATGGAGGGAGGATGGGAGAGAGTATGTTTGTTCCAGTAGACTAGAGAAACATCCAGGGAGACTCGTGTATGAGAGTTTTATATAAAGGGTAATTGTACATTAAGAAAGCATTTCTCCTCCCCCCCGCCCCCAAAAAAGGACAGCATCCCAGTCCAGTCCAAGCCCTTATGTCCGATATTTGCCCTTATGTCCGATACCAATCTGTAAGGTTTCAGACTCATGAAACACATGCAGTGGTGCCAAATGCAGGACGGTCACAGGCCAGTGGGTAAAAAGTCTTTGGATGCAGTGGCAGTGTAAGCATCTCAGCACTGGCAGGGGTCTCCGCATGTTTTCTCCAGCACCCAGGGCTGCATCAGGATGAGTCCTTGCGGTTTCTCATCAGGGATGTCTCCATGGAGTCAGTCTTGTCAGGAGAGAGTCTCCAAGTCAGTGAAGAGACAGATGTCTGCTTCCCCCAAGGAGGAAAAACCAGAATTCCCAGAATTCTCAGAAGGCCGTGCCCACACAGAAGCCTCATTGGCCATGATCCTATTGACAGACCAGAATCCACCCCGTAACTCTTAATCCTCTCAAGTCCCCAATTGAAACCAGATTATGTAACTACCACAGGAAGGGAGGGGAAAAAATGAGCTGATACCAATGGCTCAAGTAGAAAGAAAATGTTTTAAAAATGATGATAGCGGCAAATGTACTTGACACAATGACTGGCCTACTGGATTGTGATAAAAGCCCTATGAGCCCCCAGTAAAATGATGAAAACTCAGACAGTTTTACCCTTTCCTGTGGGGGGTTGCTTTAGGGTCAGAATGGACTGGCTGGCAGTGTGGTATGATTTGTTTGTTGTGGATTAGGAGGAATAATTCAAAGAAGAAAACGATGTAATTGAAAATGCAATATAGTAGTAATTTATATAATCTTTGCATTTTTTTGTTAATGATAGTGTCTACTTTGAATACATAGCTTTACTCTCTCTTTTTTGTGTGTGTGTGCGCATCACTGCCTCAGGTGGTCGTGGGCGCTACCCAGTGCCGCTCCTGAGAGCCACCGCTGGATTTGAACCACCAAGCCTGCAGGTTGCAGTTCCGCCACCAGGGCTCAGCCCTAACTTTACTCTCTTAAATAAATGATAAAAGCATGTTGGAAGAAGAATTAATGTTGAATTCTGTGGATGGCTTAGTTTTTAGGTTAACTAATATGGACCCTATCTTAAATGATACTTATAAGAGATTTTGTTTGTTGGTTTGTTTTGGAGTTTTTTTTAATACTTGGATTTGAGATTCATTTTGTTTTTATTTTTTAAAATCATTTAATGGGGAATCTTATCGTTCTTATAGTATTCCATAGATCGTTTTGAGCTTATTTGTACAAAGGAGATTTTTTAAAGAAAGTTTATTTAAACAAATGACCATTCTAAGTATAACCAAGCTCACACATGAGTTGATAAATAGCATCTCTATAGGTTAGATGACCTTCGGGTTATATAAACACATTTGTGCACACTGTAGGGATTGGAGATCGTGTGTTAGGTTGTTGGGCATATTGTGTAGCAGATCAACAAGCCTGATCTGAGAATCTGGTTTCTGCCTTGGGCCTGCTCTCTATAGAAAGAATACTGGTCTTTATATTGGGGGTCTTCCAGGATAAAGCCAACTCTCTGAGTAACTTCCCATACTAGTGGCACGGGTCAGAATGAGCAGTACAGACAGACTCCAGGAGCATTGGAGAGAGTAATGAGAGTAAAAATAACCCCTGGAGCCACGAGTGGCTTCATCCATAGCCTGCACCAATAACTTGGACATTTGGGCTTTGGTCCACAGCAGTGCCCACACTCCACCCTGCACAATAGGTAACAGTAAATGCTCATGATAGGTTAGATTTACACAACAGCAGCTCTCAGGCATGAGATCATGAAAGCAGGTTCTTCTTCACAGAAACCAATGAGCAGTTTTTATTCTTTCTGAAATGGGGACTGACGCTTTAGAGAGGGCTCCATATTTTGCTGTGGAAATCAGTGTTTCTTCAAACGGTCTTAAAAGCTCACAGAATTTGTAAAAATTTTGTCAGGTGTCCAGCAAAGGCACCACGGAATATGGAAAATCGATTGTGTCGAGAGAGTGTTAACTTGATTAGCCCTTCCTATAACGTAAGGCAACAATTCATTGACACCACAGTTATCTCTCCCATCCTGTGTGACCCTCATCTTCCAGCTGGTCATCATAAAACTGTTGCTGTGCTCTCCATTGCGCATGGCTTCCAGTTACAGTGGGTACATCGTGTAGAGGAGCCTGGTCACTTCACCCTGTAGCCTGTCTTTAGCTGTCTAAAGAGTGATGGTATGCAAACTGTAAGGCTGAAAGGTTCATAAGCATATGCTCATATTTATCCAACCCTCACTCTCCTTCCCTGAGGACTTTTCGTCTCATTCAAGTGCTCTAGTTTAGACAACATAAACTGTTAAAAAAAAAAAAAAAAGTACATGCTGTGTTGTACCTGTGTTCGAGGGATCACCCAAGACCCAAAGTCTGCTTGTCAGACAAGTCCTCTTGATGTTTGTCAGGCTTATTAGTGTATCCCATAATGATACCAAGGCTTTTGACCACAGCTTTTCATACCCATACTGCCTTCTCGCTACTTAATATCTATTGCAACACATGTAGAACCAAGGAGATAGGAATTTCCTTATAAAGGTAAGGCACCACTACACGCAGGATTCAGCCTCAAGTGGTAGTTTGTCTAGCTTTTGTGATGTCATCTGTTCCCAACCCCAGGAAAATTTTGACCTCTGCATGAATGGGTCCAATGTGATACATAGATCCTGTACATGTTATTGTCATTTGCCGTTGCTCATCATGTGGCCTTTTGATCAAATGGAAGGGTGTGTAGAGATGAAAGGCTCAGGTGAAAGGGGGAGCAACTTCTGTTTGCCAGCAGTGTATCAGGCATGTATGGCAGGCAGGAGGACACTGAGTGATTGTTTTTCTGAGAAGGGGCAGTAGGCCAAATAAAGCAGAGAACCCCTATGCTCTGTAGCAGCGATTGGCAACCCGTGGGTTGCAAACCCTTTGAGGGTCCAATGAACTTTTCACAGGGGTCATCTGATTCATAACAGTAGCAAAATTACAGTTAAGAAGTAGCAACGAAAATAGTTTTAGGGTTGGAAGGTCACCATCATGAGGAACTATATGAGAGGGTCGCGGAGTGAAGAAGGTTGAGAACTCCTGCTCTGTAGGGTGACTCAGAATCCACGTGATGGCAGTGCGTATGGGGTGCTTTGGATTGTTTGATGTACCGTGTACCATGCTAAGACTGAACGCTTACCTTGTTGGCAATCTCGCGCTGCCATCCTTTACTTCTTTGTCTCCTGTGTCAATTGACCAAAACCCAGGTGACCATCAATAGGAGAATTTTAGCCCAGCAAAATCAGACGTCAACCTTGCAGCGTGGGTCTGTATGCGAGCTCTGGTAGAGCCTCTTTGGAACTTGTGATAAGCTGATTCATATTTACAAAAAAATGAGTAGGAAGCATTGTTCACATTTGCCATTATTACCACTGCTGTCGTTCTTTGAGAAACTGCTGGAAATTCTGCTTATTAACTCATGTGGGGATGTCATCCGTCATTTATATTATCCGAAATAAATTATTTCCAGTCCTTTCAGCAGAATTATGTAGGAATAGCTTTATCTCAGTTTACACTCGAAGAGTCTTGAGACTCACGTAAATTATACCTTAACATCATGTGATGATTAAGGGACACATTTTAGATTGATGTGACTCCGTAAGTTTAGATATCAGTGAACAAGTAGAACTTCACAGCTTGTCCCTATCAGGTCTAGCTTTTTAATAGGGAATTTTGTTCTAAGATACCTAATTATGTAATGTGCTTTGTGTCATCCCCTATAACATGCATTTACTGTTACCATCCTGCTCCTTCAGACTGATGGGTACTGCTGCAAATAGCTGTTCATGTACCCGTTGTTATAATGAATGTATCTGAAGGCACACCTCTACCTTCAATGTAATTTTGCATTCAAGTAGTTTTAATTTCTAATGATAGATGGTAAGTTGTTTAATAGGTAAATGAGATAGGTAAGAATAAAAAGATTAACCCACTCCCCCTTCCCCCCAAAAAAGGATTTTTTTTAATGCAGAAAAATGTTGAGAAAATGCATTATGGACCCCTGTCAGTTAGAATTAAGTCCATTCAGGTATGAATTGGAACTTTAGTAGCTGGGGGGAATAGCCAGCGGCCCCCCCCCCCAACTAATCACGGGTTCGGTAGGCACAATTATACAGTTAAGATACATAAAGATTATAGTAAAGTCCTAGAGAAATGGGAGAGAATAAAATAAAGAAGTCTGACACATTTCATGGTAGCATTCTCACCTCACTTCCTCTTGGTGGTACACATGGAGGTGGGAGCGAGCAGGCAGGAGAGAGAGCGTAAGGTTTTATTTCTAACCAAAGCTTATATCTCTTTGGGGGCATGCAAGCCCTCTGATTACAGATAATAACCTATGCCATAGGAAGATATTGTACCATAGGCAGTATAAGCAAAGCAATAGGGAGCTGGGGGGGGCGGGGTAGAATGACCTAGGGGTGTACATGCAATAGTAAAGGGAGGGAATGGGGTACATATGTGGCACAATGGGCAGAGCCAAGACTCAATATAGTAGTCTAATCTTAGTCCTCCTCCAGTGGTCCTGAGCTTGTCTTCAGTCACTACTTAAAGGAAACAGTATCAGAAGGGAGTGGGCCCTACTTAGGGTGAGTCAGATTATACAGTCTGGTTGCTTTAGATACCCTTAAGGAGAATAACATCTGACCTACTTTCATTGACCTCCTAGTGTACAGTCATTTACCATCTGTAGCAAGCAGCGTCTTGGGTTTGGCATGTATTTGGGGGAGACAACTTGGGATAAATCTTTCTGTATCCCTCAAGTGGCAATACTCCTCTCCTTTATAATCTTCTGCCTGTCATTCTTTTTTTCTTATTGGACTGGCTAAACTGGGTGGCATACTGAGTTATGGCTTAGTGGGTTACACCTTGGGCTGCTAACTGTAGGATCAAAACCACCAGTGGCCCCAAGGGAGAAAGATGAGGCTTTCCGTTCCTAAAGGTTTACAGCCTCAGAATCTACTGAGGCAATTCTCTGTCCCCCGAAGTAGCTGTGAATTGGAAATGACTCAATGGCCAGGAGGTGAGAAAGTATAGGTGTGATGAGAGCAGACACCAGAGTCTTCTTGATCTCCGGGGAGCACATTTCTTTATCTCCCACCATAAGGAATGTATTCACTATGGACGCTTTTCCTAAATGCTTTTTTATCCTATTAAAACTGTTTCCTCCTTTTCTAACCTGTTGAGACTATTTGTAGGACTAGATATTTAACTTTATCAAATAATTCTGCATGCATTGAGGTGATCCCATGGTTTTTCTTCATTAGTCAGGTGATACTCTGAATTACTTTGATTTCGGAATACATTTACTGCCCTAGACTATTTCCATGCCCAACTCCACTTGGTCTTGATGTAGCCTTTCGATAAATTGATTTACTAATATTTTGTGGAAAGTTTTTGCACCTGTTGATGAGAGATAGTACTTTGTGAGTTGTTTCTTGTAATATTCTCTGCTTTTGGATATCAGGAAAATACTGCCCTCTTAACATGAATGTATAAAGTTTTTTATTTCTGTTTTGTGAAATAATTTTTACAGAATGGGTAGTAATTCTTCCTTGAGTGTTTCTTTAAATAAATCTGGAGGGGCTTTTTTGTTGGGCGATTTTTAATTCCGAAGTCAATGTATCCTAACAACAAGAACAAAAAGTCCTATAAACCATATATAGGGTTTTAAGTCTGTCAGTGTTTATGGGAGCAGACTGCTTCATCTTTGTTCCACGGAGCCCTATCTTGAAGATAGGATTCTTTCCCACATGTCTGGTTTTTATGTCTGGTGAATGCAAACTGCTGGCCTTGCAGTTAGCAGCCCACCATGGATCTCACTGTACCACCTCCTACCCACTACCATCAGGTCAATGTCAACTCGTAATGACCACAGTAAGGGGGTAGAACTGCCCCACTGGGTTTCCAAGACCCCCAGGGCTCCCTAATAGATGAGGGAAGGAAAATACAATCCTTAATAGATGTCCCAAAACAAACTCACTGCCACAGAGTCAGAGCTGACTTACGGGGCTCCCGTCCCCCTAAGTCTTTTCTTGGGATTCGAAATCCCAGTCTTTCTCCAGGGGAGCTGCCCACCATGTGGATTGCAGCCCACATGTACTCACAGCCCCTGCGTTGCTGCCAGTGCTTCTAGCCTGGGACTGTGCTTCTCTTTATAATTCACCTTCGCTTCTTTAAAGGTTAAAAAAAAAACAAACCTGCGGCCGTTGCTTGGTGGTAATATCACCATCTACCTGGTTCTTCTCTTTGGCTGGAAGATATTATCCATGAAACTTGTTTGAGATTTGTGAAGCAAATCTTTGATCGGCTGAAGTTGTCAGAAAATATAGTCTCATGAATCAAAATTCCTGAATTAGTTAGCCTCTTCTGCTGCAGTCCCCTCGCCTCTGCAGGGAATAAACAGAAGAGTCAATGGCTCTGCCCTGGAAAGATCTCAGGAAGCACCTTCATCCTTCATGTCAGTCCAATCCAGCAGCCATGGTGTAGACTGCACTTCCACCTGTGCAGTACCCAAGCCCAGGAAGGTTCTGTTTTGTTGTGAATGTGTATTTTCTTGCCACTCCGGCCTTGTCACTCAGTCCAGGCTAACGTTCGACCTTCATACCTTAGACGTTTCTTCCCTTTCCACGTTTTTTCTCTAGTTTGTTTTTGTCTATTCTCATTGTGCCTCGATCTGCCCTATTTTTTGACTCATGCAAATTTTCTTGATTTGTTAGTCTTTTAAATTAAATATTTTGTTCTACCTTCAGCCTGTGTTGTGATTATGTTAAATAATTAAAATAGTAAGCGTGAGATGTCTGCGTAAAGAAGTGTCCCAATTTCAAGTCTTAAGTCCTTTTTGCAGGAGCTTTAAAGTATAATTTTGCAGGTATTTTGACATGTTGGCACAGATCTTTGCTATGGAACATTTATGTTTTCATTCCTATTTTAGGTGCGTATAGCAGCAAAATTCATCATTCATGCCCCTCCAGGAGAGTTTAATGAGGTGTTTAATGGTAAGTGTTAAATTTATAATGCTAAGCATTAATTTTTTTTCTTTTTTTGTTTTGTTTTGGGCATAGCTAAGCACTAATTTTTTAAAAGAATTAGATCAAGTTACATAGCAAAAAAATTAAGCAAAGAAGTGTACAAATTTCTCTTCATTTATTGAACTATGATGAAAACGTGTCATTGTGGATTTTGATAGCTGAAATAAAATGGATGTATGCAATGTGGAATCTTTGTATGTGAACCATTTACACCTTATAAAGAAAAATTACACTAGACATTGATTAGCATATAGTTTCATGTGATATCTTTGGGTACAGTTTCTGTAAAACTACAAGCTCATATAGTTGATATTCAATATAAACCAAACCCATTGCTATCTAGTGGATTCTGAATCATAGCTACCAGATCAGCCAGAGTGAAACTGCTCCACGGTTTCCCAAGGCCGAAGAGCCTTACAGAAGCAAACTTGTATATAGTACATCTACACTTGGGGCCAGAGAAGCTGGTGGGTTCCAACGGGCCCATCTTCTGGTCAGCAGACCAATGGTTTCACTCACTGTGCTACCAGGGCTCCTATTTCTTCTAGAACGTTTGAATTCTTTCAAAAGACAAGACATTTTTATCTCAAATGTTTTTTGTTTTCAGAATGTGAAATGAATTTTTGTCCTTAAAAACACAAAAACAAACTACTAGATCTGTCCCAAATGGGGAAGAAACATTGTCTCACCTTGTCTCCGTTTGTTAAATTATGTCTAGGAAGTCCAATTCCCAGCATATCTTTTTTTGAAAAAATTATTGGGAAACATTTTTGTAATGCCCAAAGAAACACATTGCCATCTAGTTGGTGCAACCTTGTCGGACTATAGAACTGTGTCTTTCAAGATTCCTGAGCCTATATGTTTTTGTGGAGGCAGACAACATGATCTTTACATTTGATAGCTGGTTATTTTGAATTTATGAACTTAAGGTTAGCAGCCTAATGTTTGGTTACCATTAAAACCAAAAACCTAACTCTACTCATAAAATCCTATAGAAGCCCTCTAGAGTTGAATAGAATTGTTCCCAGCGTGTCTAAGACTTTGAGTCTTAACAGAAACACATCTTTCACCTGCCAACCTTTTGGTGAGTGGCCAAGCATTATAAGCACTGCCATTCGAGTGCCTTACTCAGCCATAGAACATGCATTTACAGACAGCTTCCTGGTTCCTGTAAACAGTGTAACTGTGAGTCTTATTTGGAGGTAAAAAGGATATGCCTGAAAAACACTTGACAAGAAAATAGCCTATAAATTTTGGAGATACTGAAGATTTGATTATAGACCATTGCAGTAAAGCAAATATCTCAGTAAAGCCAGTCACAAAAATCTTGTTGATAATAATAAAAGATGCTATCTTTTTAGAAGGCAGTTTCATAATAAGTAAAAAGATTATTGATGTATATTTGACTAAATAATATGTGTAACTAAAGAATACCATTTTTTTTTTATCCTGAGACGATTGTTACCCAAATAGAAAAAGCCCCATACACACAGCTTGCTTCTCATTGTTTGTGTTTAGGCAGGAGTGTTCTCAGGAAACAGAAGAGTACATGTTCTTCATTGCACAACACCTCACTTAATAGTTGGTTATACTTGAAATATGGGGAAGTATTTTAATCTTGAAAATTTTCATAGGAGAAAAAGGATTGTTTTTGGTAGCCTTTTTTTAATTGGTGAGGTTCAGGTCTTTTCACCTGTTTATTGACTCTGGTCAAGTCTATAAAAGAAATGCATTTATGCAATTTGCTTTTTCTATTATTATTGATCCCATTAAATGGATAAAAAGGACATGCTTAACAATTTAATAAAGAAATGTACTTAGAAAATATATGGTTTTAAAATGGCTAAACCTTATCAAAGGAATGAAAATGTTTAAAAGTTAATTGATTTTATTAAACAAAAGCTTGTAATGAGCCAATACTTATATAATAGCTAAAGAATTACTCTTAAAAATGCTTATTAATGAGAATTAATAAAGGAAAAGGAAAGGTGCTTATAATTAATTAATAAATTAATTAATAAAGGAAAAGGAAACTTTTTCCTGTTTTATTAAGTGCTTTCAATTTCCAGTAAAATAATCTTGTTTTAATATTTTATGCTTAGCAACCAAATATCTACATAATAATTGAATCTAAAATTAGAAAAGTTGTAAGAATCAACAACCAAATAAGATCACTGAGTGAAATGAGGTCACAGGTATTCCTGATCTAACTAAATAAATTCCTCTGCAGCTTGGACATGGTCTTCCCAAGCAGAGAGATTATCTGCATCTAGACTCTTTTCATAAGCTGTTTTTTGTTTGATCATTTTTCTGTAGAGCCAATTCACTTGCAGCTGCTGCTGTATTGGCATAGTGGAGACAGCACTCGGTCTCTATTGAAGATCTTAATCCTCCATCTTTCTAGTATAGCTTATCTCCTCTTCAGTTCTCCGGAGAACCATTACCACCTGTCTGCCCGTGTCCTCTTAGTTTTCCTAAACCAAACCCGATTTTGGTTTGTTCGCTTGTTTTTAATAGATTTTATTTTAATCTCGCTTGCATTTAGGGGAGGTGGATATGAGCTAAATGAACAGCCATCACTGCATTTTTCCAAAGTAGGTGGGGGGAAAGAAAGCACTTAATAGTCTTTTGTTGTTCTTTTTCCAGATGTTCGGTTACTGCTCAACAATGATAATCTTCTCAGGGAAGGAGCAGCCCAGTGAGTATCTAGAAATGTTAATATACTGAAAAGCACAGAGAGGCAAAAAGGCTTTCAAAGTGGCTTTGTGCACTATTTCTTAAAATCTGTATTTACGGGCTAAGCCCCGGTGGCGTAGTGGTTGTGCGCGGGACTGCGGCCCACTGGGACGGAGGTTCAATTCCAGCAGTGGGGCTGGGCCTCCTACTCCCACCACTGGAGAGCAGTGATGCCCCCCCCCCCCCAAAAAAAAACACACACAAAAAAAAATCTGTATTTACACACCAAATTCAAATTATATAAGCCTGGTCCAATATTTTTGGTAAGGGAGGCTTAGAAATAGAACT
>PVJH01016829.1:0-21213 GCA_004026705.1 Nesogale talazaci | reverse complement strand
CACCAGAGGGCAGTGATGCCTTTAAAAAAAAAAA
The DNA here is from genome assembly GCA_004026705.1 of Nesogale talazaci. Classification (NCBI taxonomy): domain Eukaryota; kingdom Metazoa; phylum Chordata; class Mammalia; order Afrosoricida; family Tenrecidae; genus Nesogale; species Nesogale talazaci. Next base: position 21,179 of record PVJH01016829.1, on the reverse strand, counting down.
CTTTGACATTTGAAATTTTAATTCCCCTTTTTTTTGGGGGGGGGGGCATCACTGCCCTCTGGTGGTCATGGGAGCTACCCAGTGCTGCTCCTGAGAGCCGCTGCTGGATTTGAACCTCCAAGCCCACGGCCCACACTCAGCCACTCACACCACCGGGGCTCACCCAATTCCCCTAACTTTTATGTAGAGTTTACTTTTTTGTTATTTATTTGACCCAGCTAGATTATTGGTTCTTTGGAGACTGGACGTTTATTTATTCTTACATGCCAAACACTCTACCTTATGCATAATACTTACTTTAAAAATACGAGTGATTCAAAGACGAGCCAAACTATTGGTTAGTTACTTCCAACTCACAGAGACCCTGTAGGACGGAGTAAACTGCCCCATGGGCTTGCCCAGGCTTACGTCCCTAAGGACGGAGACTGCCGCATCTTTTAGGGAGCCGCAGGTGATTTTGAATTGCCACCCTCTGGGCCACTGGTTAGCATCAGAGTACTTAAACATTGTGCCACTGGGGCTCTTTGATTCATTTTTATAAACTATTTACATTACTACCAATTCCAAAGAAATGTTTGCTCTTACAGGAAAAAAAATGAAACTAGCAAAACAGTAAAATTCGAAGGTAGCAGTCGGCTATAGTGCATACCCCCAATAGTGACATTGGTGTCAGCAAGGCCTTCCCCAGAGACTGCACTCAGCAGCTCAGCTCAGGCCACCATGCCTTTGAACTGTGTGGGTAAAGGCCGGGGGTCAGCGTTCCCTTAGGTTCGTGTGTTACTTGGTATGGTTTTTGTTTGTTTGTTTTGGGGGCATCGCTGCCCTCTGGTGGTGGGAGTAGGAGGCCCAGCCTTGCTGCTCGATTTGAACCTCCGTCCCAGTGGGCCGCAGTCCCGTGCACAACCACTACGCCACCGGGGCTCAGCCCTACTTGGTATGATTTTAATAGGTTACATACACTTTGGGTCTGGAAAATCTTTTTTAAAAATTTACTCATGTAAATTGCAATTCTTCACTTTATATACCATATATACTAGTGTACAGGCTGAGTTTTTCAGCACATTTTTAATGCTGTTTTTGTAATAAAATTAGGTGCCTTGCCTGATAATCGGGTTGGCTTATACTGGAGTATATACAGTATGCCGTTTTAACTTATAGATGGTTTCATGGGGATGCTCTACTTTCAGGTAGTCTGGGAAGCCTCTATTTGCTTCTTTTCTCCCATTCCTACCTTCCATAATAAAGTACGGGGGCTTATGATCTAGGCTAACCATTAGTTAATTGAGTTTTAGGCCCTTCATATAGTGTTTACTATCCAGCCAGCAAGCTTATTTTTCATATTTATATATTTATGTGTGTGTGTGTATATCTCAGTATATGAAATCCTGGCTAATGAGGGCATAGGATTCAATAGTGAAGAACTGAATAAGAAAAACAATAATGCTGAAGTGTGGGAAAAGACACGTGTTTGATGATTTGGTGCATGACTAAGGGTAAATGGTGTGGAAACCTAAGTGTAGGAACCAGGTTGCTGAGACTGGGCAGCCGGAGCTCCACATCGCTCCCCTTCCCTGAGGCGGAGTGCGTGGCAGTAGCAGTGCAGCCAGTGAATGCATGGGTGATTGACAAGAGGAGTGAGGGGTGGGGAGAGGGAGGTGAGTAGCTACATCAAGTGTTTTTTTGGTTCTTAGTGCAAAGGGTTTTGGAAGTTACCTACTTCAAAATTCCTTATTTTTATAGATAAGGTTAAGTAAGTGCAAGCCAATATCAGCTAATGACAGGAATGAAACAAAATTCAGAGATTTTGACTCCTAGATCAGTGAGTGCCAAGATTTTGGGTCCGCCTATTTATTTGCCATTTAAATACTGCTTTTAGAGGAAAATAAGTCCCAGATTATAAATAATTTCATTTGCAAACATACTTTTGGGATAAAGCTCAATTAAGGGTTAGTAACTGCCCATTATCCTCAAAAAATGATAGTTTAAATGAATTAAAAAGAAGAATGAAGACCTTCTTTTTCTCTCCCCTCCCCCCAGCCTCTCTCACTTCTGTATGGTCCCCATCTTTGCTGAATGCGCTCTGCTGTGGACCTGATAGCTTAATGGTTTGTTTCCACTTTGTGTCCACATTGACTAGTGCCCTCCTAACTCCTCAGTCATACCTCGCTAAGCCAAGCAGCGCTTTTTTGAAATTGCTTCATTGCTAATGAAAAGCAAATAAAACTCACTTCCATCCAGTCAATTTCAACTCAGAGCGACCTTACGGGACAGACCAGAACGGCCCTTTGGGGTTACCACCCTGTTTACTCTCTGCAGGAGTGGAAAGCCATGTCTTTGTCCAGAGTAGTGGCTGGTGGTCTCAAACTGCTGACCTTGCACCACTGTGCCACCAGGGCTTCATACACATTTCTAATTAAGTGCTTGAAAACTGAGTGGACATCTTGCTATTGATTGTTACTTGGGAACATTCCAAGTTGACTTCAGTTGAGAAGTGTTCCCCTACGTTTACACATATCATTTCTGTTCATTGAAGCAAACAGAAAACTAACAATTCTTTTGCAGTTTTTGTATTAGGAGGCGTCTTCCTGTAAATATATAATAACACATTAGTATATTATTGTTTGCTTGTGTAAAAGTAGTTTTATGCATGTTCACCTACTTGAAGAATGAGGTTCTAGATCCTTCTGGGCCTAATAAGACATCCATGCTGTCGCATCTCAATGTTTTTTAAATCCACTTCTTAAATCAGAATGCTCAGCCTTTCTAAGGTAGCTAGATAGTTGTGATGGCCTCTTCCTAGCCCAATTCCTCACACCCACATTCCTGGTGGTGGTGGTGATTGGACACACATAAGCCAGTTTCAGTTGCTAGCAGTCCTGTGTGACAGTGTAGACTTTGCCCCGTGGGTTTTCTCCACATTAGTTTTCCTAGAAGCACATCACCAGCTTTTTCTCCCACCCAGCCATTGTAGAATTGGGTAGGTTCAAACCACTAACCTTTGGGTGAACAGCCAAGCACTTACCTACCGCACCACCAAAACTTCTTCGATAGACACCACTGTCCAATGAGTCACAAGTAGTTACATATTTCCCTTTCTCAAAAACATCAGTGACTTGGCTTCACTTCATAAATAAAATAATCATTCCATCACTTGGGGCCTTTCTATTGTATTGAAACCCAATCCTTACTAGGTATTGAACTTACTGCTTTCTGTGGTATCAGGTAGAGCCTGTGTTTCTTCTAATTTCCCCATATTTTGTTCATCAGAATTCTCTTCCTGCAAACTGTAATAGTAGCATCCTTCTCTGTTTTTGCCCATATAATTCTATTTGAAATACACTTTTTTCTCTTCCCTCCCTCCTTTTTCTTTTTTGAGGGGGAAGCATCCCTGCCTCTGGTGGTCGTGGGAGCTACCCAGTGCCTCTTCTGAGAGCCGCCGCTGAATTTGAACCACCAATCCCGCAGACCACAGTCCCGCACTCAACCACTTAGGCCACCGGGCCTCAGCCCTCTCCTTTTTCTATAAGACCAGTTTTTCGCTAATTTTCCATCTTCTATTATAAAATCACACCTTTTCTTCACTTCTTTCTTTTGCCTCAGCAGAATGTTATTCTCCATTTTCATAATCTTCCTAGTGCTTTGTTAGTAGTTCTCATAAGTGACCTTTCAGCCTCTGTTTCAGTTAGGGTCTCTAGCCTTCATCTCTTCAAGTCACCTGTAAAACTGTGAAGTCATGGGCTGTGTCTGATTATTCATTGTAACTCTCACAGCACATAAGTTTTTTTCCGGGCATATACATTTATTTAGACTTAGAGCATAGCTTCCCCAATGTACCTGGCTTACCACCACCTCTTTGGGGGTGGGGGAAGAGAATTACTCAACCCTCCCCTCTGACAATTAAAAACTTTTGTACTATTAGCCCATAATCCAGAATTAAGCATAGTATTTGCTTTTGTAACCCCTCCATTCCCCCAGCCCTCCACCCCACCCTGAGGGCAATATTGCCCAATTTGGGAAACATTGATTTAGATAACAACATCAAACTCAATGTTATCAAGTCAGTGCTGACTGATTGGGACCCCCTCTGTGTTTCTGAGACTGTTACTGTTTATGGTAGCAGCAATCGTGCAGGTGGCTTTGAGATAGATAGATAGATATATAATAGCTAGCATTTATATTCTGTGTCTTGAATGAAAAGACCAATTAATGTTGCTGATTTAATCTTTTAAATATTTTATCACTTTTAAAGACAGCTTTACCCATATAATTTTTTACCCATATATTTTTATAGCTGTATAAGATCAACAATGGAGAATTTTATTGACAAACGAATTGGTTTTTTTACAGCTTTATATGTATAATTTTAAGTAATTGCCCCCTCCCCCTTTTTTTAAGCGCATTTGCACAGTACAACTTGGATCAGTTTACTCCAGTGAAAATTGACGGTTATGAAGATCAGGTATGTTTCATGAAAATGTATACAAAATCCGGCAATTCTTTGTTTCACGTGTAATGATCAGTGTATCTTGAAGAAGTTGTGAACTGCTATATTTAAAGATTTAAAGAAAAAATGTTCACTTTAGTCATTGCCACTGAATTCAGACTTCTCCTCAACTGTGAGAAAATAAAAAACTGCTGTTTGTTAAAACCACCTACTTGCGGTATTTCTGTTATAACTTAGAATTTGAAAATGGATGAATGGAATACCATTCTAACAAATTCCTACATTCCTAAAATGTAGAAGTTGTTTTGGAATTGGGTAATTTGGAATCGGGTAGAGTGTGAACAAGTTTTAAGATACCTAATAGTAAGAGCTTCAATTACTTTGACTCTTCAATTGGTAGACTAGTGGGTATCAGAGACAATCCTGGGGAAGGAAGTGAGGAGGACGATAGAAAATAGGCCTGGTACCAACTACATTGTGCTCCTGGGAGAGTGGGCATTACCTGTGCTTCTGATCAAAATTACAAGAAAATTAGGAACATGTGATTGGACTGCAAGAAGGACATTGCTTTTTCTGCACTGGAAAAGAACTTATGTGAATTATGTACCATGTTTGATAGAAGGGAGAATTTGTAACTTGGGATATCTGGCTGTGATTTTAAGGAAAGAATTTAAAGAGGACTTGCAGTTTCTCTTTGCTTCTTACAGTAAAATGCAAGCAGAGAGCAATAACTTAGAAATGAATTGTACAAAATTAGAACTAGAAGTTTGGGAAATTCTGTTGTACAAACTAAGGACCTGTGCCCTTGAGTGTTCACCCAGGTGTAGCTGCACTGCTTTTGTTAAAGAGGGTAAGCCTCACTGATCTAACCAGCTAGAAACCCCATCACACTAGAAAACCCATTGGCTTCACTGAAGGGGCCACGTTTGCCTGGAATTCAAAGGATAGAACCACAGCTTCTAGGTTTCAAGAATTTTTTAAATTCCATCTTTGTAAAATAATAACTCGACACGTTGTACATGTATGTATGTATCTATGGACAGGTCTGTGTTTATCTAGGACCATATGAATATGAAAAATTTTAGAAGGACATGTTGCTAGCCTGATTTATAGGAGGACTGGAAGAATTGCAAGGGAAGAAAAAGGTGGAAATTTGTTCAAGTAAAACTGAAAACATTAAGTTTGTGCTTTTCCATTTACATGTACTTAAATAAATTGCATTTCAAAAAATATGAAAGTACCACATACACTCATATAAGCCGAGTTTTCAGCACATTTTTATGCAGTCTTTGTGGTAACACGAGGTGCCTCGGCTGATACTCAGGTCAGCTTATACTCGAATACAGACGGTAAATAACTCAGTGATTAGAGGGTAGGAAACAAGAAGTGAGTGTTGGAAAGGAGGGATGGTAGGCCCTAGAAGAGTGAAGCATGAGAGAGGATTCTGAAGCTATTCTTGTAATCACCTTAGTTCAAGGTTAATACCACCAGTTACTTCATGCTGGGGGGCTGCTTGATAAACTCTCATTCACAAGAAAAACAAAATACCAGTGTATTGAAGAATGTGTTTTTTCACTAAGTAACCAATTAATAGAGGAGACAATTTGGATCTCTTTGAAATGGCAGTCATTTTTTTTGTTTTTGTTTTTTACAGTGAATTCATTTGTAGTATTGTAGATACACCATTATCATTAAATTTGAGCTTGAGGTGTAGCTGTTTTATAGTTTTAAGGGAAAAGTTTATGTGCATGTGCATGGATATTAATTATATATATGAATACTTATATATAGTTTTAAATCCTTTTTTTCTCCCCCCAAAATTCATTCCATCTTTGAAGGTATTGATAACAGAACATGGTGACTTGGGAAATGGAAAGTTTTTGGATCCAAAAAACAGAATCTGTTTCAAATTTGATCATCTAAGAAAGGAAGCAACTGATCCAAGACCCTTTGAAGTGGAAAATGCAGTAGAGTCCTGGAGAACTTCAGTAGAAACTGCTTTGCGAGCATACGTGAAAGAGCATTACCCAAACGGAGTCTGCACTGTAAGTCACCAGCGTATGCCATCTGTTTTGTCATCTGTTGGTATGACCGTGCTTTTGTAATCTCCAGAAGTGTACATTAACTTTGACAGCACTAACATAACGTGGAGTGTTCTCTCTGAAACCCCCGCCCCCTGGGAGTTTAGATTGATGTTTACTCTCCCTGCCTCCTAGAAACTCTAAAGATAAATGATTTGATAGTTTAAAAATGGAAACATAGTTGCATCTTGATCTAAACCCATAGGAAATTCTAGTGGTTGGAAAAATAAGGTATGAAATTCCTTAAATTTTACAGGTATCACTCCATAATTTTAGGTCAATTTTTCTTTTGATTAGTCAGAGAAAGTTTGGTACAAATATTATTATTTAGAAGTGAAATCATGTCCTTATGGGATTTTTTTGGTTTTTTGTTTTGTTTTTCCTTATGGGTTTTGGTAACCAAATTTCTGTGGCCTTTTCTTTCTTTTTAATATATGTAGTTCTTGCAAGTTGGAGTTCTAGGAAGTTGGGGTACTTGGTCTTTTTGGGGGGGCATCACTGCCCTCAGGTGGTGGGAGTAGGAGGCCCAGCCTTTGCTCCATGGAGCTGGAATTGAACCTCCATCCCAGTGGGCCGCAGTCCCGCGCACAACCACTACACCACTGGGGCTCAGCCCGGTGCTTGGTCTTTTTATAAGATGTTTGTACTCGTCCAGACCATTCAGTGTTTATTTATGTTCTATGGTCTTTTCCATAGTAGCATGACCTTTGAGTTGACGTTCTGAAAATGGAAACCTCCTGCTTGAAACCCTTCAGAGATTTCCCACTCCAGTCCCTGTGAGCCTGTTTTTTAGGGCCTCTGGGCCTGACCTGCTTACTTCTCCAACTGAGATGAATGACTGTACATCCTAACTGATACCTGCTGCCCTATCCTAATTATTGCTCTCCAGTTTGTACCCTGCTTCATTCTCGGAATTTTTGTCCTCCTCTTAGGTATCTAGCTCTCCATAATTTTTTGAGAACTAAAGAAATATAACCTAAAATATCTTAAGTGTTCTTTGAATTATTACTTTGTTGATGAAGGTAATTTTGGAAGATAGCAAAATAAGGTGCTTGGGTTGAGTGAGGCTTAAAGCAGTAAGCAAGAAATAAAATAGCGTTGTCATCAACATTCACTTAAAGACCTTTCTCCTGTTTTGTTTTGTGTTGCTATTGTGATGCTTTTTAAAACTGAGTAGAGAAATGAAAGTCCCCAAGCTAGTGAATGGAACAAAAATGGAAGCCACAGTCTCTATCCACTTATTTGTGTAGAATGGCTAGATTCTTATCTATGTGCTAAAAAATTCTTAGCCTTACTTATGATTAATGCATTTTGGAATGTAAAACATGATATGCATAGGTATTAATGAATATCTTGGGTACAATTCGTTTTACTCCATAAATTAAAGTAAATTGCAATACCTTCTTTTCAATATATAATAAACTGTATATATTTGAGTATTATTTCCTCAGGACAATGGCCTGCTTTGTATTCTTTTTGTGTTCCTGCCAAAGTGCTTTACAATTTTCAGCAATTTATAGACATATAAAGTTGACATTCAGTGACCCTTATAATTCATTCTTGTTTTTAATGTCTTTTTTGTGTGTGTGCTTGTTTTTTTTGCAAATAAGGTCTATGGTAAAAAGATAGATGGACAGCAGACCATTATCGCATGCATAGAAAGCCATCAGTTCCAAGCAAAAAACTTTTGGTAAGTCATTATTTCAGGTATTAGAGGATTTTGATGTTTTCATTCTTTGGTAGTTCTTGTTTTTTTGTTTTGCTTTGTTTTGTTTGGGGGGGGCATCACTGCCCTCTGGTGGTCATGGAAGCTACCTAGTGCTGCTACTAAGAGCCACCGCTGGATTTGAACTGCCAAGCCCCCGGGCCGCAGTCCCACACTCAACCACTTACGCCACCGGGGCTCAGCCCTGTAGTTCTTGTTTTAATAATTAGAGCTATACTTTGTTTTTATTGACTGAGTAAGAATAACCTGTTCAGTCAAAACAGTAGCTTTAAATCCACTCACATTTCAGTGGGAAGAGTGAGAGAGTGCTGAGAGTGTTTTAGAGATCAATGAGCAGCATCCTAAAGGATGGGCTTGTTTGTTCCTGAGTGAAATTTATGGGGAAAGGGGGGCTACAGAAATGATTTGTGGAGGACTCTGAAGTAGTTGTTTTTATGAGGATTTCTCTGTGCTTAGTCAACCAGCGTTAGAAAGTAATGACATGTTTTATTCAATGAGGCAAATTAAATCATGCCATAAATAGTTTTGTGTGTAATTATTTGATTATTCCTTATAAAGATCTACCCACAAAGCCCAGGCATGCCCTATTAATCTTGACAGGTTATTAGTGGTCTTGTTTTTAATTAAGGTAAAATTCTGGACTACTTTTTGAAGACTTTACAAGTTTAGAATTGAATGAATTCTTTCCTTTTCCTCGCCTTTTCTTGTTAATACATGCTGAAACCCAAAGTCGCATGAGCAGAATAATTTCCCTCTACATGTACTGGTTAAGAGTGTGGTTGCGGGCTGAGCCCCAGTGGCGTAAGTGGTTGAGAGCGGGACTGCAGCCCGCGGGCTTGGCGGTTCAAATCCAGTGGCGGCTCTCAGGAGCAGTGCTGTATAGCGCCCTGACCACCAGAGGGAAGTGATGTGCCCCCGGCCCCCCCCCTCCCCCAAAATAGAGAGTGGTTGCTAACCTCAAGGTCAGAGTTTGAAAACTCAAGTCTCTCCTTGGGAGAAAGATGAGATTTTCTACTCCTAGAGATTCGTAGACTCGGAAAACCACAGGACCAGTTAGACTCTTCGTGGAGAGTCCCTGTGAGTCAGAATGGACTGGCTGGCAGTGAGAAGACCGTTGTTAGTCTTTGACTGGTTCACCAAGTTGGTGGTGGTGGTGCTATCGCAGGGGGAGTACCCAATGTCAGTCACTCCGTGGACCAATTTGTTCCATGGCCCGGGTTGCTCTGGTGCTTAACCGTTTCAGAAAGCGATGGACGGTAACAAGGTTCACCGAGAATGTTTTGAAGCCTGCAGATACGTATGTCTTCACTGCAGGAAAATCAGTTCCACGTGTAAACTTCTGCCTTAATGAAAAACTGCCTTCTCGCGTGGTGTGCAGTTACCCTTCTGGGCTTACTACAAATGTGGCCCTCTGTATTTTAGCCCTAATTACTTGTAGCATTAATATACCAGAACCTTAACACAGGGATCCCCACAAAATGGTTGCTAGTTTATATTATTTGTACAGAGGTATAAAGCAAAACCAGTCTTGTTGAGATTGAACTTTTACAGGAAAACCCTTGTTAATCTGTTTCACTTTAATATATATTGGCAATGTTATAATGAATCTACTAAGCAGTTTGTCCAGATATCATACTTTGAATTTTATGTGGAAACTTTTAATGTCTTTTTGAGTTTCCTGTTCTTGTAATTTCCCTTTACATACACGTTATTTCTAAATGGGTACATTGTTGAAGTTAAAATGCTGCTCTGGAAAAATTTTACACAATTTTCTGAAGTGCTGAATATTGTGTCACAATCATCTCAATAAACTCTAAATGTTGTGATGCAAAGACATCTTCAGCTTGCCTAGAATGTAGGCAGACTAAAAGCAGAACACTTGGGTGTTTCTTACATTTCATCGGAACAGATCACAAGAGAGCCCTTCTGACATTCCATTTTGGGAGGCGTTATTTATTCTCACAATATTTCTGGAGCTTCCGAAGTCTAGGCGCCCAGGCTTCTGTGAAACACAGCGGTGGGCTGGGCTTGTAACATAAGCACTACTATATGATGGGAAAAGAGGAGGGTTTTCTTGAAGACGAGTGACTGGATCAGGAAAAAATCTTAAATTTGGTGAAAGCGTTGATGCCTTTCCAAAGGTTCCCAAGAGCTATGTAGAGACTTCAGCCCGTGATGGTACAGTTTCTCTAAATGCATTTACCACTGTGGCTTTATTAACCATAATGGAATTTTTAATATATCAAGAAACATGGATGAAGTATGAATATCAAGTGGACAAGGATTTTTCTAGCAAATGGCCCCACACACACACACACTTTTTTTTTTGCCCCTTTGTTTTTAAAAGCTGTGATATAAGACTAAACTATGGAAAACCTGGGGGTGCGTAATTTTTCATCAGGAACTTTGTGATTCTGGTACTGCTGTTTTGCAGTGGTTCACAGTTGTCAGAACCTAAGTGATAGCTGAGTGACTACATTTTCATGATTATAGGCTTAATAGAAGAGGCATAATACTTTTTTAAAATATATAAACATTTCATTTATTTTGTATTCCTCGCAATTTCTTCTTTTTTCCTCTCTTCCACATCACTACCCTGATGAAAGTAGGGAGCCCAACCTTGCTCCTGGAGAGCACTTGCTGGATTTGAACCATCAACCCTGTGGGCCACAGTCCCACACACAAGCACTGCACCACCAGGGCTCAGCGGCACAATACTTTTTAAGAGGTTTACTGTTCTTTCCAGTCCTGAAAATGTCCTGTCTCCTCACCAGCATTTACTGTCACTGTAGGAAATACCCCGAGAAGGACTTTTTCAATTGTCTCCCAGTGGCCACATTTCTTGCCATGGAACCCCTTTTTCACAGTGCTCCTGTCCCCCTCTCTAGTCAGTGGGAGATCTGCACGTCGTGAGAGCAGAGCAGGAAGGGACATGCTGACCCCACACTAGTTGCTTGGTATTAATACCTACTTGGAAAGCAACTTTCCATTTTAAAGTCTTGAAATAAAAATAAGTAGACCTAATAAAAATAAATAAATAGACCAAGGTTCTTTTTCAAACCAAGTTTTATGGGTAAGGTTGACTAAGTCACTCAAAATCAAAACATGGTGTAAAATGAGTTTTCCTTTATAAAGCATGTACATTGTTCAAATAATTGTAATTATCAAATGCCAGTAGTTTCCTGCCTACTGGCAATTCTTTTCATTCTGTGAACTTTCTTTTTTTTTGGGGGGGGGGGGCGGGGGGGGTGGGGGGGGGGGGGCATCACTGCCCTCAGGTGGTGGGAGTAGAAGGCCCAGCCTTTGCTCTGTGGAGCTGGAATCAAGCCTCCATCCCAGTGGGCCGCAGTCCCGTGCACCACCACTGCGCCACCGGGGCTCAGCCCTCTGTGAACTTTCTTAATGAAATATGCACAGACAGTATCTCATCAATTTCCACATGCACACTTCAGCACCTTGGTTATATTATTCAAGTTGGATATCTCCTAAAAATAGCGTATGTGATTTAATTTTGACCAGTATTTTAAATTGAAATATTTAGATTTTGAAGTTCCATCCATTCCATAGATCATTTCTTTAGCAAAAGGATGAAAATGAAATGGAACTCATAAGTAAGCTTAACCTTTGATTCTTTTCAATAATTCCATGGCATTCTCTTGTACTGCAGCATTAAATTTAAATCAGAAACATAATTTATTCAAGTGTTTTCCCTACCTTATTTACAGCTGCTGTTTTTATTTTTAAGGAATGGTCGTTGGCGGTCAGAGTGGAAGTTTACAATCACTCCTTCAACCACTCAAGTGGTTGGCATCTTGAAAATTCAGGTTTGAGATAAATTGTCTCTTTGCTGCCCTGAGCCATGTCATTTCTAGATTATAGTTTGGGGGCAATGAAAAAAGCCGATAATCCTAATTCCATCTTGTAAATAACCTTTGTGGTTTATTGCTGAGTAATCAAGAATCTGCTAGGATTCTAAAACCACAGCTAAAATTAGATGTTAAAGCATCTTTGGAATTTGAAATTGTGCTGTCCTATCTTTTGGATGGTGTGTGTGTGTGTGTGTGTGTGTGTGTGTGTGTGTGTGTGTGCAGGGGTATATTTAAATCTATTAAATATGCATGAGGGGAGCTTTAAGTTCATGGACGGGGCAAGTACAACAAAAAACGGGAAGGAAGGATACAACGCTGTGAGAAATGAAAATAACAATCATTTATAATCTATCAAGAGGTCGTAGTGTGGGGGGTGAAAAAACTGATACTAAGGGCTTAATAGAGAGTAAATGTCTAGAAAAGAATGATAGCAACATATGTACAAACATGCCTGATGCAATCAATGTGTGGATTGTGATAAAGTTGTAAGAGCCTCAGTAAAATGATTTTTTAATTAAAAAACAAGTTCATGAATTGAAATATACTTGGATGTTTCCACAAGATTTTTCAAGCCACCTTTTCTAAGCTTAATAACCCACAGACTTAGGAATACATGAAGGTGAATTTGTTTTGACAAAAACTTATATGCTGTATAATCTGACTAAAGTATCTACATTTTTGGTTTTATGTTTCATAACTTTTATGTTTTGGTGACTGGTCCTTGAGTATTAAAGAAAGAGGACTAAGAACATAGATTATACTGAAATTTGACTAGTTGGTTTTGAATTCTAGCTCTTCTCAGTGGCTAGCTGTGTAAATAAGGAAGTCATTTATGTTTGTTTCCTTGTTTTATCAACAAAGAAAAACAATTAAAAATCCCTGCCATTGGAAGAGTAAACTCATACATAGGAAAGAAATTGTTGTGAGAGAGCCAGGCATAAGGAGCCCCTGAGGACTGCATTATAATTGATGCCATCCTGTCCTTCGGCTGGGCCTCTCTCTACCTCCCCCCTGGATGCTGCCACAATCTTCAAAATGACAGCTCTGTGGAATGCCTCATTGAGTTCACTTAAAATGTAATCCTTTTTTCACATTGCCGTCAGAAAGTTTGTTATTTTAGTCTGGCTGTGTCGCTGTGCCTGCTTAGACCATTGACATGGGTTACAAGAACTGAAGTTTATTGTCCCCTACCTGTGTAGTTTTCTAGCGATTGCTCTCCCTCCACCTCTCAGGCATTTCAACTGTAAGGGCCTCAGGCCTGCGTAAAATGCACTGCTGTCCAAGTTTACTGTGCCCATCTTCCTCGGTTTAATTGTTGTCCAGCATATTTTGCTCCCTTTCTAAACTCTTGGTTAGCCCTCAGTTTGGAGTAGTGTTTATCTACATTGTACATACTTTTTAACTTGTTGTGTTGAAATGTAAGGGCAGAGCCTATGCCTTTTTAATTTTAAGCAGTCTACGTTCCCGAACCTTCTGTAGTCATCACTCAGTTAATGTTTGTTTTCTGCCTTTAAATTTGTGGAATTAGGGCTGAGCCCCGGTGGCGTAGTGGTTGTACGCAGGACTGTGGCCCACTGGGTTGGAGGTTCAAATCCAACAGCAAGGCTGGGCCTCCTCCTCTCACCACCAGAAGGCAGTGATGCCCAAAAAAACAAAAAAAATTTGTGGAATTAGTGGTTGGTGGAAATGCACTCAGATAAAAGCAGTGTGTGGGAGGGATTGTTGGGATGCAGTTGTGGGCATCTTAAGTTCGGCTACATGTGGACTGTCTCTCATTTTGGAGCACACTGCAGAAATCACAGGAATTCCTAACTAGCTCCCTTCCTGGATCAAGAGCAGTGAGTATGAAGGGTGTAGTGCTCGGCAAAGCGTGTCAGGGCTTGGACGTCATCTGTGTTGGGGTGCATGTTGAGTCCCTGAGAAGCTTGATGATTCCTGTGGCGTGACTAGTGTCCCTTCTCTCCCTATAGGTTCATTATTATGAAGATGGTAATGTCCAGCTAGTGAGTCACAAAGACATCCAGGACTCCCTCACAGTGTCTGTAAGTACTGAATTCCAAAGTCAAATGTAAGGTGTTGTAGAACATTTTAAGTAAGATTTCTGTTTCCAATACAAGTCTTTTTTTTTTTTTTTAATGTTTAAAAAAGTTTACCGCATGGTGTAACAAAAGGCAAACGGTAAACCATTAGACTGCAACTCTTTTCTGAGAGATTAAAGATAGCAAGTAATTGGAAATTGTACTTAACTTTTTTTAAAAATACCTTTTTTTGTTTTTGTGTGTCATTGAGTCGATTTCAGGACATAGTTCTATGGGGCCGAGAAAAATTGCCCCATACAATTTAGAAGGCAATTTGTACAGGAGTATTTTCTCTTTAGGGGGTACTGGTGGAATTGAACCAGTGACCTTTATATCAGTAGCTGAGTGCAATTAGTTGTCTGCCTCCAGGACCCCTTTAAGCACTTTATTGAGTTATTATTCACATAGCATTCTGTTCATCCATTTCAAACACAAAATTCAATTTTTTAAGTATGTTCATAGTGCTGTACAGCCATCATCTCAATCTTGTTTTAGAACATTGCATCCTTTGCAAAAGAAGCCCATAAGTACTTATTTCCTCCCCCACGTCCTTGCTATCCTTAACAACCAGTGATCTGTTTTCTGGCTGTGGGTTTGCCTGTTTTGAACATTTCACATAGATGGAATCTTTTGTGATTTCTTTGACTTAACATAATTTATACCAGATTTAGCCATGCTATAGAATGTATCAGTCCGAGAAACAACAAAGCCCACGTGGAAGAAGCATACCAGCCTGTCCCAACACACTCGCTGTTGACAGAGCAGGTGCTTAAGCAAAAGTGGCAGAGATCGCTGATGGTGCCTATCAAGGGATGTAGAGTCTGGGGCCTTAAAGACTTCAAGATAAACACGCTGCCATTATATAACTGAGAAACAACAAAACCCACATGGAAGAAGTGCAGCAGCCTGGGTGACCACATAGGGATTAGCTATCAGGCATCAAAGAACAAAGAAAACCATATTATGGTGAATGAGAGGAATGCAGAGTGGGAATTCAAAGCCCGTCAGTAGGCAATTGGACATATCTCTCACAGAAGACCCTCGGGATAGGATGAGCCAATCGGTGCATTGTAGCAACAATGAAACATAGAACATTCCTCTAGTTCTTAAATGCTTCTTTCCCCTCACCCTCTTCATGATCCCAGTTCTCCCTTACAAATTCAGCTGGACCAGAGGCTGTACACTGGTACAGATAGGAACTGGAAACATGGGGAGTCCGGGACAGAAGAACCCCTCAGGACCAGTGGAGAGAAGGGCGACAATGACAGGGTGGAAGGAAGAACAGATTGCAAGGATCTACATATAACCTCCTCCCTGGGGGGGGGGGGAAGCAGAGAAGTAGATGAAGGGAGACGTCACATGGTCTAAGACAAGGCAAAAATAGTAATTTATAAATTATCAAGGGTTCATGGAGGAAGGAGGGGGAAACGAGCTGATACCAGGGTCTCAAGCAGAAAACAGTGAAGGAAACATGTAGAAAAGCACCTGACACGGTGTGTGTGGTTTGTGATAAGAGTCGTTAAGAGCTCCCAAAAAATGATTCCGTTTAAAAAAGGCATCAGTACATTATTTCTGTTTAAATGCCAAATTAAGTTTTTTTGTTTTTGTTTTTTTGGGGGGGGCATCACTGCTCTCCGGTGGTGGGAGTAGGAGGCCCAGCCCCACTGCTGGAATTGAACCTCCGTCCCAGTGGGCCGCAGTCCCACACACAACCACTACGCCACCGGGGCTCAGCCCTGCAAATTAAGTTTAATTGTATGACTGAACCACATTTTCCTTATCTGTTCATCAGCAGATGGACATTGAGTTGTCTCCATTTATTGACTAGTATGAATCAGTTGCTACGAACGTTCATGTGTTAGCTTTGTACAGACCAGTGCTTTCATTGCTGGTGGCTGTCTACCTAGGAGTGGATCACGTCTTACCTCGGAAGGCTGCTGGGCCGTGTTCTGAGCAGCTGCATCATTTCCTATTCGTAGAGAGCTCCAGTGCCTCCCTGCTGTCAACAAGACGGTGTTTTATCTTTCATGATAGCTCTTCTGGGTATAGAGTGCTCCCTCACCCTGGTTTTAAAGTATACTTCCCTAATGCCTCATGATTCTGACGGTCTCTTCAGGGGCTTCATTTGTATATCATCTTTGCAGAAGTGAATATTCATATTTGCACATTTCTTCATTGAGTTGTTTGTTTCTGTTTATTGTTCAGTGACTATATATGTATATACATACATACACACATACATACATACATACACTTTTCCCCCCTAGATATGGATGCCTTTATGTATTCCTCCTCTGAGCTGTCGGTTTACTTTTTTTTTTTTTTTTTTGATCTGTTTACTCTCTTGATGGCATCATGGGCAGCACAAAGGATTTAGTCTGAATGCGCTCCTCTTTTGTTGTGTGTGTGTGTGTGTGTGTGTGTGTTTAGTACAAACCATTGCCTAGCCCAAAGTCATTAAGACTCACTCCAGTATTCTAAAGCACTTCATGAGTTCAGCTCTTATATTTAGTCCCTAATTTTTGCTTGGTTTTTTTTTAAACTCAGTTTTCAAGGACTTTTGAATTCAGTTTTATTTCCCTCTGGGATTCTTTGACACAATCTTTTCATTGTATATGAACTTTTTTTTTTTTTTTTTTTTTTGCTTCAAAGATATTATATAACATCAGTAATGACATTTTCCCATAGCATTTGTACTATCACTTTTTCCATAAGTATTTTTTAATTTGCCAAGTTAGAAATGTTAAACGGGCAATATTCAAAATTTGCTAGCATACAAATATAAATGAAAAATTAATGTTTACTTAACAGAAGTGTTTGATTTAGCATTTAAGAAGCATGAGTTAAGTTCTTTGGTTGGTGCAGACAGTTTTTCTCTTAGCTACTAATTGCAAGTTAGTCAGTTTGAATTCATCCATCAGCACCTGAAGAGAAAGTACTGGTAATCTGCATCCACAAAAATGAAAGCCCAGGAGAATATTCTGAAATGCTCAGGTCCACTCTTTCACATGGGGGAGTGACCAGGACTTGGAATGGATTCGGTAGCAAGTGGGTTTTCTAATGGGTGGTTCTGGTTTGGGTCAACAGTGTGAACCGAGCGAGAGGGGTTTCCACTCCCGTAAACAGTTACACTTTGGGGAATTCAAAGGTGCAGTTCTGCCCCGTGCTGTCCGGGGCTAGAAGTCAGCACCGACTCAGTGGCAGTGAGCCGTGAACCCAAGGTCTCCATCAGTAAACTTCGCTACGTTGTTAGCTTGTGCCATGTGTTTTGTTCTAAAGTGTTCTGATTTTTGTTTCTGGAAAGGAAAAAAAAAACACTTCTAAAAAGCAAGCTTCTTAAAAGTCTACATTGATAATATAGAAATTTATGGATTACCATTAACTTTACTTTTAGTGATTAAACAAAGAAGCCCATGTATTGGCAAGTTACAGTTTGTGTTTTTTTTTTCCAAGAAATATTTAAACATTGGTGTAAAATTTAGCCTTAAATGTTAATGTAAGCTCTTTCTGATAGATAATTTTAAAAAAATGTGGGGAACATTGTTCAGTAGGTATTTGGTAATACTTAAACATACAGTCATTAATTAGAAGTTTATGTCTAACTTCTGACTTCTCAGGACTGTCTATTAGAGTACACATTGTTGTTAGGCACCATCCAGCTAGTTCTGTCCCATAGCGACCCTCTGCATAGCAGAAGCGAACGCTGCACATTCCGGCACCCTCTTGACTGTTGTTTCTATACACAAGCCCATTGTGGCAGCCATGGTGTCAATCCAGCTCCTTGAGGGGCTTCCCCTCCTTCGCCGCCCTTCTGCTTTTCCCAACTTGACGTCCAGAGACTGCTCTCATATGACCACAAGTCCAGTGCTTGTAAGGCCCCGTCTGAGCATCCTTGCCTCTCAGGAACCCACTGGCATTACTTCTTCCGAGACAGATCAGATTGGGTTCTCTCTTCACAGTCGTGGTACTTTCAGTAGAGCACCACAGTTCAAATGCATCAACTCTTTGCTCCTTTTTCAGTGCCAGACTTGTACATGCCTATGAGGCCATGGAAAATGCCATGACTGGGCTTAGGCTCACCTTAGCCCTCCAGGTAACATCTTTGTTCTTCAGTGCTCTAAAGAAGTCTTGACGACAGATTTTCCTAATGCGACATATCTTTTGATCTCTTCATTGTTGTTTCCATGAGCATTGACCAGAGATCCAAGCAAGACAAAAGCCTTGACAGTTTGAACCTTTTCTCCATTTACTTTGTTACCTATTAGTTCAGTTGTGAAGATTTGGGTCTTTTTTACATATATTGAGTCACAATCCATACTGAAGTCTGCAGTCCTTGATGATGTTCATCAGCAAATGCTTCAAGGCCTCACTGTCAACAGTGAAGGTTGTGTCATCTGCATATTACAGATTGTTAAAAGCCTTCCTCCAACCCTGGTGCCATGCTCTTCTTCATCATATCAACCAGCTTCTCTGATGATTCCCTCAAGTAGGATGAGAGAATACAGCCCTGAGGAAAAACTTTCCTGATTGCAAACCATTCAGAATTCCCTTGTTCAGTTCGCACAACGTCCTCTCCATCCAGGTATAAGTTCTGTGTGAACACCATGTAGTGTTCTTTCCATTCTTCTCAAGGTTATCCATATATTGTTATGATCCACACAGTCGAATGCCTTGGCATAGACGATAAAGCACAAGTAACCATCTTTCTGGTATTCTCAGCCAAGATACATCTAACATCAGCAATGATATCCCTTGTCCCATGTCCTCTTCTGAGTCCAGCCTGACATCTGGCAGTCAATGTTTGACTGCGACCATTATTGGATGGTCTGCAGCAGAATTTTCCTTGCATGTGGTATCAATGATTCTCTATAATTGGAGCATTCTGTTGAGTCACCTTTCTTTGGAATGTGCATAAATATGGATATTTCAAGGCGGTTTGCCAAGAAGCTATCTTCCAAATTTACTGGAGTAGATGAGTGAGTGCTTCCAGTGCTTTTGTTGAAACATGTCGGAAGGTATTCCATCAATTCCTGGAGTCTTATTTTGGTCTGATTTTTTCAGTGCAGCTCAAACTTTAATCAGCACCATTCATTCTTGTTCATGTGTACCCTCATGCATTTCCACAGTGACTGCATCCTTTCCATCCGCTCTCAGCACCCTCTACGTCCTTCAGCTGTTGACCTAGAGAACCTGTCAATATTGCCATCGAGGCTGGAATTTTCTCTTGTGTTTTTCAATTTAAGATCTTCTTAGCATGTCCTTCCCTTCTGCTTTTCTAATTTTCGCTTTTCTAGGTCTTTGCCCATTTCAGTATAGTATTTGGCATGAACTATTCCAGCTGCCCTTTGAAATTTTCAGTTCAGCTCTTGGTACATTCAATGTGATAATTAAACTTTTCATAAGCTTGTTATTAAAGTTTCACTTTCATAAACTCGTTAAACACTGAAATCTGGTTTATTCCCTGGGTTTTTCAAAAATACTGTTCGTGGGATGAGCCCCGGTGGTAAGTGGTTGAGTGCAGGACTGAGGCCCGCATGCTTGGCAGTTCAAATCCAGCGGTGGTTCTCAGGAGCGGCACTGGGTAGCGCCACGACCACCAGAGGCAGTGATGCCAAAACAAACAAACAAAATACTGTTCCTTTTGCCTTTGAACACGGAATCATTTATCGTAAGTATTTTTCCATTTTCATTTGTGTCAGTTATTAAACTGTGACATCTCAGTAATGCATATATTGATAAATATTTTTAGAAATAATAGTTTAATTTTAAATAGCAATTTCATTTGCTTTGGTTTGTTTCAGAATGAGGTGCAGACAGCAAAAGAATTTATCAAGATTGTAGAAGCTGCAGAAAATGAATATCAGGTATGGTTTTCAAAGTATTATGGTTATGTAATACTTTGCTTTTCATAGTCATACTCATAATAGCAGCAATAAAATTTTAATTTCGGTCATAACTAAGTATAAATGCTTTTACTGTTTTGCTCTCATGAGAAATAGTTGTGGTGTTTTGGAGCAAAGCAAATTTAGCAACATGTGACCACCATATAACAAGAAGCATTAAATTCAAGTAGGATTTTATATTTTAAACATGCTATAACTCAGTTTTAGAGAGCTTATATTCATTCTAAGTATGAAAATGTGCCAACATACTTAATGATTATTTTGGATGGAATTGGTACTGTTCATGTGGGTTATGTGTATTTTCTTGGGTGATATGTCATGCTATTCTCTTTACGTGAGCAGGAAACTTCTGAGCTGCAACGCCAGCATTGAATGTTGATTTGACTCAGGTTTCTCCGTATGCAATATATAAATTGCTCTGAGTGAATTAATAAACCCAAATTGAAAACACACAAACATTAAATCTACTTTATGATTTAAATTCATTACATTTAATTATTCAAAATTATAAACCTTATTTTCTTTTAGAAGCATTTTTATTTTCTAAATCTCTTGTTTGCATATTGGAAGCAGTGAAATCAGGTCAGCGGATGTGATAGGCACCTGGAGTTGGGGCAGCAGGGAGGGAGCACCTTGTAAAGGGAAGATGTCGATGTACAACTCGGAGACTATCATCAGTGTTGCTGCACTAAACATGTACATTGTCCCCTTAGCTTATGTTTCGCTGTGTACAATCTCAACAACAAAATTTTAAATGTAAATAAAGCTGTGAAGCATACTTAAAGCTTAAAACAATGGTTTTTCTAAAAGCATGTGCTTTAGATGTTTTACAAATGACTCGGACCTTTCATTTGCTGTAAACTTAATTATGAATTTTCACAGACTGCCATCAGTGAGAATTACCAGACGATGTCAGACACTACTTTCAAAGCCTTACGTCGACAGTTGCCAGTTACGCGTACCAAGATCGACTGGAACAAGATCCTCAGCTACAAGATTGGCAAAGAGATGCAGAATGCATAAGACGAACATTGCATGACTGGATCATTTTCGTGTCTTTGCGTTTATGAAAAAAAAT
>PVJH01016828.1:0-49450 GCA_004026705.1 Nesogale talazaci | reverse complement strand
TGGCTACTCAATGGCTATCTCCAGATTAACAGGCTAGACTCCACCCCCACATCTCAATCTTGAAATTAACATAAGCACATGACCGCCACAAGTAGTTTTTTGCCTTCATTTATGCCCTTAATCTTTTGTTCAAAGAGGGCCAAGGAGAGGGAAATGGAATGAACACTTAAGAAGATCTACAATTTTTTTTTTTGGCGGGGGGGTGGGGGGGTGGGGGGTGGGGCATCACTGCTCTCCGGTGGTGGGAGTAGGAGGCCCAGCCCCACTGCTGGAATTGAACCTCCGTCCCAGTGGGCCGCAGTCCCGCGCACCGGGGCTCAGCCCCCTACAATTTTTTTAATATCAAAAGGTATGCTTATTTTTATAGAAGAGGAAACTGAGGTACAACATAATTATCCTAGCATCAAACACCCAATAAGCAAAAGAATCAGAATGCCTTAGTTGATTATGTCTCTTTCCCACACCCAGATCAGCCTATTTGACTTTAGTGCTTTGTCCCCTGAGAACCACAAGCTACAGGCATACTAAGCAAATGGCTACGAGAGAGTCACACCACGCCAAGACCACCTCTCGCTATTTACTGATTAGGGTTGTCCACTCATGCCCCTATTCTCATTTGCTTCCCACAATTCTCCAACACCATAGTTTTGTTATTTTGGGGTTCCCTTCACAGAGAGGGAAACTCGGTTCCTTATCTGTCAGGCCCCAAAGTGCTCACCACCTTGTGCAAAACCTTGGAGCCATGAGGTTAAATGCACAAGGCCCTACAGGGGATTTTCAACACCTGACCTAGTACTTTCCCTTCAGCAATTCATTACATGAAGATATTCCAGTCTTTTAAGACTATGTACTTTCTGACTTTTTGTTTCAAAATATAGACTCACACTCACAACGTAATTACATTCATAGATGTAGGAGGAAAGGCCTTCTATTTTTGAGCCCTGACAAGTTGAAAGAAATTGTTAAAATTGTTCACAACCATGTATTACTGAATAATATATATATATACATGGATACATTCAAATGAATTTTTCCAACTGTTGCACTATCCCAAGGTTCTTGGTGTTGTTCAGCTGGAGTATTTTGCTTTCCGGTTTCTGTTTTTAACTTAAGAAACCAATTTTGTCATCAGAAAATTTAACTGTCAGGGTTTACTTCCTCTTTCAGTCATTAGTAAAAGTATTAACTCAGTCACAAGACTAGAGCCCTGAGTACCCAATTTATTATCACTCTCTAATCTGAGAAGGGTATATATCAGAAGACAGTAAAAACCTCCAACAGCATTTTTAAATGTCATTGGTATTTTTTGTTCTTTACGTGATTTTTAATATGTGTCATTATTTCTTCTAATTTTATTTTTGTTTTTCTTTCTTTTGATCATTAACTATGTCTAAGTGCCATATGAAAGGTCAGAGAGTTTCAAATTGCTGTGCCCTCTGACTGCTCAAGCTACACTTGCTTTTACTTGAACACACACACACACACACACAAAGAAGGCTGTTCATGGAAAAATTTCTATAATCAGTCAATTCCATTGTTTCTCAAACCTTCTTAAGCCCATCGTGTGTGTATAATCTTTCCGATGGTCACTTATAAGTCATCAAACTCATATAGTCAATCAATAAGTAAATAGTCAGGTTGATTATCTTTTTTTAATGCTAAAATTATCTTTTATAGAAATATTATTTGTTCACTCTATCCTAGTTGCTGTTGAGATGATTCTGACATATGTCAGCATCATGTATGTCAGAATGGAACCATGTTCCCATTGGTTTGTAATGGCTCATATTTTGATACATGTGCTGCTAAAGCGGGCGCATGGCTGGCATTTTGGAAGGAGGTCACCAGCCCTTGCTCCTAAGGTGCTTCAGGTGTTCAGAGACATCTGAGAAGACAGATAAGTGATCAATACCTGCTGGAAGAATGTTAGTTAGACAGTAATCATCAATCCAGACTCTGTGGTGTACACACAAAGTCTTTTGTGATAGGACTCTAATCTTACTCCCTACCTACATCTCTGGCCAATCCTTCTCACATATTTTTATCCAACAAAACTAAAGTACCTGCAATCTTGCATAACATGAAGGGGTTATTCCCATAGCGGTCACGTTTTTTTCTTTGTTGATGTTCGTCAATGGTCCTTCAAAATTCAGCTTTGTGCCGTTTCTTCTGGGAAGCACACCTCAATTCCCAAGTCTGACATAGATGCTCCTCTTTTGGACTGCTAAAGGACCTGGTTACACGTCTCCACTACCTCATGTGACACTTCTCCCATTGTGTGACCACTGTCCTTTCACCATCTGTATTCTCCCCTACCAGGTCCGTAGCTTGATGTTGATATTCTTGTCGGGAAAGTAAGCGCTAGATATACTTTCGACATTCATGGTTTATAAGCTGGTACTTAGCTACATAGCTTCTATTCTAGCCTGATGACTAACTTATTTATCTTAAAGATGCTAGTGCAACAACGATATGACTAGCACCTTCAATTACCACGAGTCTAAATCTTCAAAACATTTTCTTTGTTTGCAATCAATATTCACTCTGTAGCATGCTTTTTGTATCTTCTTGCTGGAAACCCCTCACTCCGAATTTGTTCTTGTACTGGCTGCTCTGGAAAACATGAGCTGTGCCTTCTTTACTTTCATTTGATCCCTTACAGCCTAGTCCATGATGGCTCCTTGTGTCGTCCTAGGTCTGACAATATTCCAGAGGGTTAGGATTGATGAGCAACTCTTCTTAGCGCTTGGGACTGCTCATTGTCCATTAAAATACATTCACCTCTGAAAACAGATGTAGCCATGGCACAAAATTCTCTCAAAAGGAAAGTTAGCAAAAGTGACCAACATTGCTGGCCTACAACACCTTCCCACACATACTCCTGTCAGCTCTTTACCCTGGTTGACTGGGATGACCAGGACCAGAACACTGGAAGACAATGTTGGGGACATGTCGGGCTGGGTGTCTAAATAAATTCTTGGATGAGAGCTAAATCCATCAAACCTCCCTATAGCTGTCTCGTGAGTAAAATGAAACACTTCTGTGGGATTAAGCCAAGGTGCCTTAGTTATCTCTTTGTACTCTAACTTCGATAACTATCCTATTTAAAACAGGGTTGGCATAAAAAATAGGTTAAATGCTTAATTATTCATGAGCAGTCATCTAAGGTCTCTCCCAATCTAGATGAATGAATGATGAAAAGCAGAAGGCATACCTACAATTGGTCCAATGGATAATGGATCACACAAAAATCAGTCTCCACAATCTTGAGACCAGAAGAACTAGATGGTGCCCAATTACCATTACCAACCACTCTGCAATGGATCCCTGTACAAGGTCCTGGATAAAGTGAGAGAAAACTGTGAAACAAAACTTAAAAAATTTAAAGAGACCAGGTTTAAGGGGCAGAAAGAAAGTAGTGAAATCTAGCATCTAGTCCCTCATCACCTTTCAGGTCTGCAACTGCACTCGCCCCGTATTAGAATAAATAACCCTTTAAGATTGCCAGGGCAGCACTTCCCTAAGGAAAAAGTTAGGAAAGAAGGAAGAAGGGAACCAAAAACACAGGAAGCAAATGAGATGGTGCATCAGAGGGCTTTCAATAGATGTGTTGAAACAAAATAAGTGTGCACTATTGAATGTCTGTAAACATTCACCTAACTCACAATCAAAAGTTAAAAATGAAAATAGAATGGAAAAAGGGACAAGATGAATTCAATGACAGAAAATATCAGATTTAATATGTAAATAGGTTCATGTTTGACAGTTTGATAGACATTTGGTAGCCAAAGAGCTGTCATTTGCATTACTGGTTTGATCATCGACAATAGTGGTTCTCAACCTGTGGGTCTCAACTCCTTTGGGGTTTGTATGACCCTATCACAGGGGTTGCCCAATTCATAATAGTAGCAAAAGTGACAGTTATGAAGTAGCAACAAAAATAGTTTTGTGATGGGGGGGCATGAGGAACTGTATTTAAGGGTCATAGCAGTAGCAAGGTTGAGAATCACCGATGAACAAGAATGGCATCAGAACCGTCAGATGATGACTAACGTCTTTGAAAACTCTCAGAATACATATTAATACCACTACATCTTTAATTGAAATGTTGAATAGCAAGCATATTGAAAAGTGATGAGCAGAGAAACCCTGTCGAACTCAGTTCTACTCTTTCATGCACGGTGTCTCATGAGCTGGAATTGATTTGATGGCGGCTGGTTTGATGTGGGGCTTTGAGTGTTATTGATTATCTCACTGATACAATAAAAAGAGCTAGTTACTTGGCTGACTTTCTCTACTGGCAAAATTCAAGGGTTTTAAACGTCTACAAGCAAGGTCCCAATCGCTGTGGACTCCAGACTGATAAATGCAGCACAGTTCCAACCAGTGCACTCTTTCAGGTTCTGGTGAGGGAAGGTGGTCTTTACTCACAGATAGGAAAGCCTGGGCCACTCCAGGCGTCAAGGGAACGAGGGAGCGGGCAGACTCCTGGCCCTCTGTTCCAGCTCTACCTTTCATCCACAGGCTGCAACGTGTACTACCATGCAAGGGCTCCAGTCTTTACTCTGAAAGAATCACTGAATTCATATTGTGGATAGATTTGTTCGGAAGTGAAACAGTGTGCAAAAAGAGAAAAGGAAATTCGGTGGAACCACGCTCCTTGGGGGAATATATCGTAACAGTGAAATCACAAGATCACTTTCTTTCTTTGTAAGCCACTTAAACATAATCCCTTCACATACATTTAGGTTTGAGAAGCAATTTGTATTTTAAATACAAGCTAATGAACTATTGTGCATTAATATTCGATGGTGTGTTCCTGAGCAACAGGAGTGGAGAAGACCGAAGGCAAACCCTTCCGTTCTGTGGAGGGAAATGGAGTTGCAAAGTGCCTCTAAGGCTCATTTGGACACAACGTTTTTCAGATCTGAAAGCAACAACAGGCAAAATAAAAAGAAAGAGTGGAGGAAAAGAGATGGATGACGAGAATTCTATGAATATACTTTCTTCAGTTAAAAAGTTGGAAAAAGTAATCTCGAATGGTTATTTAAATTCAAACACAATTATGAGTGAGTTAAGACAGATATTTAAAGATAAAACTGAAATTTAATCTTTTGAAAATGACAACTGAACTTGTTAATTTCTAAATATCTACAGGGCATGGCAGCACAGGGAGCAGGGAGTTTGCTGGCTCTGCCCATGGGGTGAGGAGTGAGACCATGACTCCCCACCCGGGTGACGTCATCGCAGGGGATCGCTGCGACACAGTGTTGGGGCAAATTGAAACACTGGCACTTAGAGGGTCTGTTGTAGAGGGCAGGCTTCACCACAAAGCTAACGACATCTTCACTGAATTGGGATTAAAAACCGTTATCTGGGAATTTCTTGGGGTGTGTATGTGAAAGAGATTTGAAAGCGTTAGTTCTTGTTACTGTTACCAAGCTGCTTCCAGAGATACCAAATAAATAGAATAGGTCATTCTTACCATCCCCTTGAGGAAGAGACAGTCACATGCAGGAGACTATCAAAGACCATCAAGTCTTCCATTATGCACAATGACACCTTTATTGGGTTTTGAAGTCAAATAATTTATACCTGGATATCTCTGATTTATTCCCAACTCCTGATTCTCCTCGCGTCTTACACAGAGCTGCCCCAAATAATCTTCCCTCACTACCCCTCTACCGTGGTCACATCCTTACTCAGGAACCTTCATGAGGAGGTAATTTCAGAATTATCAATTACAAAATGACCGAATGAGGATTCGGACCTGAACTACTATGTTGTATCACTTTCCAAATTAAGGTGACCCTGACAGAGCAGTTTCATTTTCTTGAATAGTGTATGTGGAGCACGGGTGGGAAATTGGCAGGAAATTTGGTAAGAGAAACTCAGATTATAAATTTCAGGAACACGGAGGGGCTAGGCCTGGAGAATCGTGCTTGGAGAAAATGTGGTTTTAAAATCTGGGCTTACCACTCCTGCGCACAAGACATGCAAAATCAAGCCTTCCGCCAGTGGTTCTTCCCGGCAGGGAAGGGCACACTGTCAGGACAGCTCTGCAGGGTTGAGTGGGTGCACCTCCGTCATCTAAATACAGCTGCCCAGTTGGCACAGCAGGGGTCCTGAAACTTTGTAAACAGGGGGCCAGTTCACTGTCCCTCAGACTGTTGGAGGGCCGGACAATAGTTTAAAAAAACAAAAACAAACTATGAACAAATTCACTGTGGGTCCAGGATGCGTCGGCTGCTAAGCAGGATAGGCACCGGTGGCAAAAACACTCATCGGGCTGGATAAATGTCCTTGGCGGGCCGCATGTGGTGCGAGGGCCATAGTTTGAGGATTCACCACAAGGTTGGTGGTTCAAACTTACCAGTCACTCACTGGAGAGAGATGGGTCTATAAAGATGTATAGTCTCAGAAACTCTGTGAGGACTGATTGGGTTGTGAGGGGTTATTTGGGGGGATATGGGGAGTCGTAAACCCTGATTAAGCACAGGTTTTGATCATGAACAACAGACAGACAGTTGGAACCCACCAGCCTCTCCTTAGGAGAACGACGTGGCAGTCTTCATCTTCCGTAAAGATCACAGAGAGAAAGATGGCGTTGTATCTGTGGCCTTAAAATCCATAGCCTGATATATACGTGTGCATAAAGGCTTTGAATGAGTGAAGGAATAGACGAAGCAATGAAACGAGGGTAGAACGTTGGGTAACTGGGACTGAGATGCTAGGAGAAGGCTTATCATTTTAGTCCCCTCCTATTGCTCGCCAGATGGCAGGCAGCCCAGGAGGTTTCTGGGCTAGCCAAGTGGTCATGGTGAGTTTAGTGCAAGACCTGGAACTGGCCCCCATGCCAACCCCTTCCCCTCGTGTCCTGCTAGTGGCATGGAGACCACTCCCACAGCCATCACAGCAGTTGTTTGTTAGATGGTTTGGGGAATGCAGAACACATTTTCCCATGGAAACACATTTTTCTTTCTTCTTTTTTTTAATGGTGGTTCGGTTCCCATGCTAGGCCACAAAAGCCTATTTACTCCATAGCTGAACTCAACTTCAAAACCGGGGTAGCTCTGAGGCCTCTCTGAACCCCCAGCTCTAAGTCCACAGTCCGGAGGGCAGGTGGGCAGCTGGCTGTGCAGGCTCAGGAGGGCAGAGCTCCCCAGAGTCTCCCCGGAGCCTCGGGTGGGGGCTGGGCACGGGAGGGCCTCCCTGCCAGCGGCAGCTGCAGGGCTCCTGCATCCTGCAGCCTCTGAATGCCTTGGTGGTTCTTAAGTGGATTGTTTGTAAGTTGGGAACTGTCTGTGCTTAAAAAGGCGGATTTCAAGAGGTAGGGGATCCTATTTCACTTGAAGGCCCACAGTAATGAGGGCTCTCTGTTCGTAATGAAGGAGCCACTAATTGGAAGGACTGGCTCAGGAGGCCGGTTGGAATTTGGTGCTCCTGGACCCAAACGGAGTAATATTATGCAGTAGCCTGGCAACCCCTTACTTCTGCACAAAATTCATGTCAAAATCGACCCTGGAGTGCCTGCCTGACATTCACTGTGTTTATTATTAATAATGATAATAACAGGGAGGCTTATCCACAGCATTCAACTTGAGAGTGAATTGAGTTTGGTTTTCTCAAAGCCCTTCTCTTATTTTCCCCCAGCCATATTAGGAACATTTGGAAAATCCCGACGTTCAGAGTGGGCTGAAAGCTTTGATATTTACCCAGAGGAGGCATGGCTCCAGTTTCTCAGGATTCATCCAAGAGATGATCTCTTTCCTCCCTCCGCCTCCTCGGAGCAGCAGAAACATTCCATAAACTCACAGACGTTGTAAAAGCAAATGTATGAGCGGGGGTGGGGGGTGGGCTGTGTGTCGAACCCGTCGCGAGGTTAATGGAAATGAAAAACTCACAGGAGGGAAATCAATCACAATAAGGTAAAACAGTGAGCTTTTCTGGGTTTCATGAAATGTGGCCAGTGACCCTGGAATGTTCTGGTGCCCCCTGGAGGAGTGAACCCTAACAGAGCTGGCCCACAGAGGCTGTGCCTCTGCTTCCAGGCCCCGGTCAGTTTACCCCACGGGTCCAATCGCCAGCAGAGGATCAAGAAAGTGGGACATCGTAAAAGCTGTCTCCACCCGTGTGTCGTGAGAATGCTGCTACTTGGCTCAGCCAGTGGGTCTATTTTTGGCTTGCGAAGTTTACAAAGGGTCGGTTTATACATCCCACGGTGCAAAGTTCACAGCTCCATGTGCCGTCTGTCTCTCCATTTGTTTCTGGGCTGAGCGTGTGGTGGACAAGGAAGTTTGCTGCTGTCAGCTTTGCGTTGTCTTGTGCAGGCACGCTGGAAAGTTAAACATTTAGCTTCTAAAATGTTCCTGCCGGGCCCTGGCTGCAGCCTGGGGAGGACAAGTGGCCATCAAGCTGTTTACAGACCACAAAACAGTCGGCAGATGTGAGCAGACCCTGCCGGGCTCCTTGAGAGTGAGTTTGGGATGATGAGCCCCCCTTCGTCTCCCCACTGTCTGTGGACGACGGGCATCAGGACCTGGGCGTATAACATGACAGATAACATCCAGTCTAAAGCCATTATTCTACAGCGGGAAGACCCAGACCTGGTTCCATTGACTTTGGAAAGACTAATGTTTGTACATTATTATTATTATTATTGCAATGGAATCATGATACTTATAGCCTCGGGACAATATTTTAAGTATTGTCCATGTGAACTTGGTGATGGTCACTTTTTCTTTCCAGGGTCATCAAAGTCACGTAGATTCTTTCAAGTCGCTGTTGTGGGCTGAGCCAGCCCTGGGATTGGACCCTTGTGACCTTTAAGTTTCTCAAGGGCAGACTGCGTGGAAGTAGCGTGCCAGAGCTTTCTTCGGAGACTGGCTTGGGCTGGAAGCTCAGCTGGCATCTGTTCACTCTCAGTACCGCAGGTCCCTTCCACTGACAGAGAGATGGTGACTATTTGAACTGCTGACTGGGGACTGTGTGAGGTGCATCAGCCAGCAACTAAACCCGAGTCTCCTTTATGGGAACCGAGGATTCTGCAACGGAGCCACAATGGCCCCTTCCTTCAAATCGTTCCCCCAAACCAAACCTCCTGCCATCAAGTCAATGGTGACTCGTACTAACGGTCGACGGAGTAGAAAAGCCAGTCTTCCTTTGAGGAGCCGCTGGTGGCTGTGAACTGCCAACCATGCAGATCACAGCCCAGCTCATACCCACTACGCCATCAGGGCTCTGTCTCATACAGTACAGATTGTAGGTATAAATTCCTATAGTAATGAACTATGGTGATATTAACTATTTACACTATATTAAAAAGTACGAACACTCACTAAGTGTGACTTTTCAATTCAAGAAAAGTTACAAGAATGTGCACAGGATCTGTCTTAGGGGGTGCCCTTCACTTTCCTTTTCACTTTTCCTAAATATGTGTACACCATCCATGCTTTTCTGCCTTGGATCACTTTCAGTAAAGTTGCAGATATGTGTGATGTCCTATTTTTCTTAGTGCAGTATATATTTCTTCAAAGCAAGATATTCTCTGGCATCAACGGTACAGTGATTAAAATCAGGAAATACATGCTGAAATACTATTATCGAAGCTTTGGACTGCATTAAGAGTTCATCAGTGGTCTCAGGGCAGGGCCATCTGTTGAGCACTGGCCTGTGGGCTGACCCCACGCATTGATAGTGTGGATGGCAGGTATGCTGCTCTGCTTCCAAGGAATCCATCGCAGTCCTGCAAGCCCTGCGGAGGGTTCGGCTGCACCCCTGTGAGCTTGCTGTCCGGTGGTCTAGATGCTCGCTCACAGCAAACAGCCAGAGAGAATCCCAGATCCTGCATGGTCTCTCTCCTTCTTCCATTGCTTCTTCCGCCTTTCATCTTCATGTCTTTGTCCAGGACAGGTGTCTGGAGGAACGCCGTCTCACATGGGGGCTATCTGATGTACTCTCATGATTAGATTCAAATCTATCTGCCCCCCTGGTAGCATAAAACTCGAGGGTGACTTCCTCGGCGCATCATCGCGGGAGGGAGGGGGAGCCTTCCTGTCAGTGGCAATGTGAATTTGGTTCCTTTGATGGAGACCTTCTGTCAGTTTGCCCGCGGTAGAGTTACCGTTTTGTTCTTTGTCAGGAAAGGTCACCATACTGCAGAGACCTGCTTTGAGACAATGGAAGTATCTTATTCTCATCTTAGCATTTATTACCGACTCTGCCTGCGTCACTGACTGCCGTGATTTTCTGCTAACAGCATTATTTCAATAATTATTATTAGTGGAGCTTTCCTTCCCCCCATTTGTTTGTTTTTGAAATAGATTCCTGTAGCGCATAGGTTTTTCTTTTTTTCAGTAGTAGTCGTTTGACGAACACTTATTTATACTAAGATGATTCCACAGGCAGTTTCTGTACAAAAAAGATACATATTCGGGTGAGTGTTCTCACTTCCCCTTCCCTGCTCTCCTTTGTGCGCAACTGCTGGTCAATGCGCTCAGAGCACTGATTTGATTTTACCTCCTTGTGAATGCATTCGTCAGGTGAGGAGATCTTTCCTCATTCCTCTCCTTTCTTACACCCAAGTAACGTACCACAGGTGTTCTTGTGTACTTAGTTCAGGCGTTCCTTTGTGCCGACTTCATTTTTGTTTTTTTCTCTTTCTAGAAATCGTTCGGCATCAGTTCACAAATATCTTCCTATCCATTCTTACACGTGCAGACTACCTCATTGGACATGTGTTTGTAGTTTATTCGGCTACTCCATGGTTGTTTCTAATACTTTGATACTATAAACAAGGTTGCTATAAACAACTTGTGTGTGTGTGTGTGTGTGTGTAGGAATGTGACTAGTGAGGGGGGGAGGGAGTGTATTTTCAGGGTAAATTCCTAGAGCTAGGCTGCTGAATCAGAAGGTCAACATATATGTGATCTTGTCAGAGCAGTACCAGTTTGTCTTGCTACTAGTGATGTTTGAGAGTGCCAGTGTCTTGAGAATCTTGCCTGGAGCATGTGCTCCCTGAAGAGGGATGGGCAGCTCCTCCCTCCCCCCGTGGAAGGGGCAAGCATGCATCTCCAGGGGTGGTGCTCTGGCACCGCCTCTCAGACGCTGGCACCCCTGGTCTGGTGAGGAAAGAAAGACGCTTTTGCACAGTCCTGGGTGGTTCTGCAGACATTCAATGACCATATTTCTATCTAAAATATTCTCATTTAAGCCAATAAAGTTCCTGATCTCCTGAGTAAGAGAAGCCCAGATCAAAAGGTCTCCAAGGACTAGCTAAGGCACCCAAACAAAGGTGTCGACATATCCAGTTTTAAAGTTGGTCCTCTCACCACAACTCGTGAGAAAATGGGGTTTGCAAAACCATGTCACCCAGGTGGTTTCCACTAATGGATACTGTCTTATCAAAGGTGGACCTTTGGCAAGTGTGACACAAATGAACCACTCGCATATTTATGCATTCATTAAATGATACCTTGCCTGTTTCCAAAGTAAATTTGAGATAGCTTTAGGTATTAACATCTATAAGCAGGAGAGGTAAAATTAAGAAGAGAAAATTTAAAAGACAGAAAAAAGGGAGGACAATTTTATGTGGACTCTGATGGTCACCGGAAGGAGCGAGGGCAGGGTCCAGGAGCAGTGGTGCTTCCCCCCGAAGTCAAAACAGAGACTGAGAAGGAACCAAGCATTTCAGGACGAAAGTAGAGGTGAACTCATAAGAAACTCAGCTCAAATGGAAACCACCGTATATTGCCTTCTGACAGTAATCAAAGCCTTGGCAGTATGAACCCCAGTAGGGGAAAAAACAAGCTTGGTGGTTTACTTCTGCCAAGATGACAGCCAAGAAGACCCTGCGAGCCATTCGGCTCTATAACAAATGGCATCTCTTAAAGCCACAGATCCACCACAGCTACAGCAAAATGAATGAACCGACGCAGTCCCGATATTATGGATGCTCAGATCTGAGCACTTAGATCTTTCCCCTGAATGGAGAAGCCTAGAAGTTATGAAGATGAACTGTCTGGTTTACAGAAAAAGAAACTAAGGTCTAGAAAGGATAACTCGTTGAGATGCAAATGCGGATGTCTGTCATTCATTAAAAGTTAACCTTCCTTTGAGTGCCCTGTAGAAAAGACAATGAAAAAAATTTTTAAAAAAAGAAATGATGATGATAGTGTCCTACTTGACCACAGTGTGATCATTGTCCTGATCATGTTCACAGGCTTCCTTTAAAATCAACTCCTCCACCTGCAGCCTCTGCTGAGGGCACAGTCCCGGTCTTCTCCTTGAAGAGGACGGGCTTTGTGGTTTACCTTGTGACCCCTCCCCCTGCCCCCCACCTCCATTCTGTCAATGCAGTGGGTCAGACCAGGGGTTGTCTGTGACCTGTCATTCCAGCTGGGTGGGTGACCTGTGCGGTCACTTAACGTAAAAGCTCGGCTCACACCCAGTGATGCAATATCCCATCTCATTCTCTCTCCTAGGAAAATGGACAGAACCAGGCCAGCAGGAAAGTAGGTGGGCAGACACAAAAAGGGTTCTGGAGAATGGCTGGCGACTCAAGTGGGGAGCACGACTTCTCTGTGAAGCGAGGCATGAGATAAGTTGGTTTTCTACCAAAGGGGATCTATCTGCTAGTGCGAGAGCTCTTGGCATCTGGCGGCACCATGCTTCCTGAACATGCCAGCATGCCATTTTATTTCCAAGTGCTCCCCTACAGCTCCCATCCCTTTCTTCCTGAGAGAGCCCTGAGTCCTTGTGCCACCAGCTATTCCAGCACAATGCAGCTCCTACGTAGGGGGCGGATAACCCAAAGACCAGTGCTTCCCAACCACCAGCTGCTCCATGGTAGAAAGAGGAGGCCATGGACTTCTTTAAAGATTTACAGCTTGGAAAGCCCATGGACCAGTTCGACTCCAGCCTGGAAGACTGCGACAATGTGAAAGCCACTCAGTCAGTGGCTGGTTTGGGCTGCCCTTGAAAACTTTGGATACACTACCTCCGGAGTGAGATCCGAGTTTGTCTTTGAGGAGAAATGGCTACTCTGATTTTGGGGGAAATCATTCTAATAGGCCTTTGATTATAGAGAGATTGAGCCAAGAACGTGTTGTGGAATAAAAAGTGAGAGAGCCCAAGAGCCTTATAGAACAAATGATGAGTCTCAAGGAAGAGGGAGCCAGTGGCACACCCCGGCAGCAGAGAGAAGCCGACTCGGGAGCCACGGGGCGGCAGCGCAGTGGAAAGGAGAGAGGCATCCTCTGTGGAGTGCCCGGCTGAATTCTCAGAATTGTGGTTCCCTTCCATTGCAGCAGAGGGAAGGGGAAGACTGTTATCTGACCACTGCTTGGGGAGAGAAGGGACAAAGCAAGGTACAATGAAGGAACACCCGTCCTTCCTGTGGGGCACCTGAGAATGCTTAGGCACGGACTCCTGGGAAAACAGAAAAAAAAGCTTGGAGCATGATCACAGTTGCCCAAGGAAAGTGAATCGGATGTCTAGGCTTGACTGGGTTTCACAAGCATGTCACTAGCACACTTAAGGGATTGCCATCACTATTTAGTGTCATCCAGGGACCTGGGGGATCAGGATATAGTCTTGGGAGACATCAAGGTCAATTGGCATAACATGGTTCACAGAGACAATGTCCTATAAGACTATTTGGGTGTGTATCAACTGGGGTCTTAAAAGCCTGTGAACAGACATCTAAGGCACCACCTATTAGTCTGTCCTCGTCAAAGGGAAAGAAGGGTGAGGAAAATGAAAACAAGCAAACAAATAAAAAACTCACATTTGGAAACAATCCAATGGACTAATAGACCCTGCAAATATCAATTTGCACAATCTGAGATCCGAAGAACCAGATGGTGCCCAGCTACCACTACCAACAGCTCTGAACAGGATCACATTGGAAAGTTCTGGATAAAGTGGGAGAAAGTTTAGAACAAAAGGCCAGATATGCTGCCTGCAGAGAGACTTATGAAAACTCTAAGACTGAAGTCTTAGTTGCCTTTTGTGTCTGCAACTGAAATTATCCCTGTGTTACAACAGCAACCATTTCAGATTGAAGGGCAGCATCTCCAGCTGGGAAGGGAGAAGGAGTGGAGCTCTGGAAGGAGGGGGGATGACGGATGGCACACCGAGAGGATTGCCACAACTGGGGTGAAGCAAAACGTTTATGAAGTGCTGATTGTAAAACTAATGAACTGCTCCACAAATAGTCACCTACTGTACAATACAGTTTAAATACATACATACATACAACAACATTTGATGAACGTGTATCCACCCACGATGGCAAGTCAAATAGTATGGTTACTAGGCTTCCGGTTCCTGCCAGCATGGGTTTATCCCTGACAAAAACGGGTTACACACACCTCTGCCATGAGCGCACAGCTTCTCACAGGCTCCCTCAATCACACGCCGGTCTTCAGCTGATTAAGAAGATGATTTAAAAAAATGGGTCCAACCCAAACAGCGGCCAAGGGCATATGTGAGCCCATTCGGTTCAAGGCAGAGAGGGAAGCTTGCAAAGCCATGGCGACCGAATGGCAGCCTTGCTGATAGATCTTCTCAATGTACACAGGACAACCATGGAGGGGCACTTGGGAGGAGTCTTACAGAAATGAAAATTGGCACTGGGTGAGAAAGTGGTGTTGAGGAAGTGTTTTCCCTCATCACAATGCACTTGCTCATTTTCAAAGGATAGCAAGGGCTGAGCCACAAGAATTTCATTGGAAAACCTTGCCCCATCCCACTGACAGACCTCTTTTTGTTCCCCGACTCAAAGAACACTGAAAAGGCAAAAGTCTCTTGAAGGTGCCAAACCGCTGATGTGTAAACGGAAGAATTCTTTGGGCAAGGGTTAGAGAGGGGGAGTCCCTGCCTCAGAAAGCACGCAGTCCCACTTTCAGACGGAAGGAGGCAGGCTTTGGAGGTTCCCGGGAGAGTGAGGGCGAGGGAGGGGCGATGATCAAGCAGGGGGCAGTTAGAGAGTTGACAGGTTTGGCCTTGGGTGCAAGGGAAGACGGAAGCTCCTAGAGGAGGAAGAGAACTCAGGGATGGGGTGGCAGTGGGGGACTGGCCAGGGGTTTGAACTGTTGAAATGTTAATGGTCTGAAATGTAAACCCTTCATCTAATTCACAATTAAAAAATCATTAAGAAAAAAGCTTATAGTTCTAGATCAGCAGTTCTCAACCTGTGGGTCGCAACCCCTTTGGGGGTTGAATGACCCTTTCACAGGGGTCGCCTGATTCATAACAGTAGCAAAATGACAGTCACAAAGTAGCGACAAAAATAATCTTATGGTTGGGGGGTCACCACCACATGAGGAACTGTATGAAAGGGCCACAGCATTTGAAAGACTGAGAACTGCAGTTCTAGATGGAGGATGTCCCAAGAAGAAATAATAACTTCACATTTTGATATTTGTTTAATGACAGATTCTAGGGTTTTGCAGCAGTTCCAGGAGTTACAATACAACAGGACACTGAATTCTGCAGTTCTCCTTTTCTGAATATCCTTCTTATGAGTGAGGGCGCTGTTCTCAGAGTAATCCTGTCACAATTGAGACGAGGAATGGTTGAGCGCTCAGCAACTAACTGAAACGTGGGCAGTTCAAACCCACCCGGTGACTCTGTTAGACCAAGGTCTGGTAATCTGCTGCCCCAAGAGTACAGCCTACAAGCCCTCCTAGAACTCCTAGGAACTGAAAATAAATGCAAGGGCACCTAATAACCCCATAAGTATATACATATACACATACACAGACAGAAAGCATAGGCACATATACATATATAGCCAGAAAGCCTATACACATACACATATACAGCCAGAACACATAGGCATATACATATATACAGTCAGAAAGTACACATACATATATACTGTCATAAAGCAGACACATGCACATACACATATACATACACAATATAGTCAGAAAGGATAGATACATCACATCTACATATACAGTCAAAAGCATAGACACATACACATATGCAGTCAGAAAGCATACACATGCACATCTACATATACAGTCAGAAAACATAGACATATACACATATGCATACACATGCAGTCAGAAAGCATACATCACATACACATATTTAGTCAGGAAGCAGACATATACACATACACGTATACGTACACGTGTACAAACACACATGCAGTCAGTGGCATCCCGGTGCTGCCGAGCGACTTCCAACTCACAGCACCCTATCAGGCAGAGCAGACCGCTTTCCAGGCTAGAAAGCAGACCATTGCATCATTCTTGCATGTCGCAGCTGGCAACGGTGGACTGCGGACCTTTTGGTTCACAAGTAAATGCTCAACCACTGCCTCCCCAGAGAGCTCCTTTAGTCAGAGGCAAGAAAGATGGTTTAACTATCTTACACCAGGGACTCTTAAATTTGTGTGTGCATCCAATGAACTTGGAGAGACCTCTTTAAAAAAACTAAATACATCATTTTAGTGGAGGCTTTTATAACAACACCTACATTCATTGTATCAGGCACATTTGTACACATGTTGCCATCATTTTCTAAAAATTTTCTTTTTACTTGAGATTTTGATATCTGCTCTTTTTTCCCTCTCTCCCCCATCCTCCTCCCCTCATGAACTCTTGATAAATGATGAATTATCATTTTCATATGTATACTATCCACTGTCTCC
Source organism: Nesogale talazaci (assembly GCA_004026705.1). Taxonomy (NCBI): domain Eukaryota; kingdom Metazoa; phylum Chordata; class Mammalia; order Afrosoricida; family Tenrecidae; genus Nesogale; species Nesogale talazaci. The sequence goes on along the minus strand of PVJH01016828.1, from coordinate 32,784 downwards.
CTTCACCCACGTTTCTGTTGTTTGTCCCCCTGGGGGTGGGTGGGTTTGGGGTTATATGTCTACCAATGCAATCAGTTCCCCCCTTTTTCCCCTTCTCCCACCACCTTCCCCTTCCCCTTATGGTATTGCTACTCCCATTCTTGTTCGTGAGGAGCTTATCTGTCCTGGATTCTGTGTGTTGAGAGCTCTTCTCCGTACCACTGTCCATGCTTTGGTCTAGCTGGATTTGTAAGGTAGAACTAGGATCATGACAGTGGGGGTGGGGGGAGCATTAAAGAATTAGAGAAATGCTGTGTGTCTTGGTGGTGCTATGCTACATCCTGAGAGGGCCTTCCTAACACTCAGAATTGTTGGCATTTATTCCAAGAGTTTCTGATTCACTAGAACAGAGTAAAGGCCCCCTTCTAAAAGATTCCCAGGTGTTGCTGCTGGTTGGGAGCGTCTGTCTTAGAGTAATCATTTGGAGTAGAGTAAGTATTGCGGAATCAATTCAAAAGGTCTGCAATAGAAAAAAACTTTACCAGAAAGATCTTGCATTTTCTTGAACTTTTTGAAAATTAAAATCTCTATAAATGATACGTGATAAATAGTACTGATTCTGGTATGCCGAATGACAAAATATAGCTAACAGCCTGTGAAAGAGAATGTCATTTGAGCAAAGTCACTCACTGCCTCCCGGTGCTACCCCAGATTTCTACACCACCCCCCACCCCAACCCCCTCCCTCCACCCCCCCACCTCCCCAGCACACACTTGTCTTCTCTTTCTCAAGGATGTGGTAGTATCTACCTCAGAGCTGCTGGTAACAGCAACCTCAACCTGCCTTGCGCTAAAGGAGACACTAGAAGCAAAGACAAACTAGTGGAGGAAGCAGCTTGGGCTGTTCAGAAAACTAAGCAGCTTGATGTTTTTGCAGCATAATAAAAAATGAGGCTAGAAATGAGGAGATGAAAGGAAAATCCCTGCATTGGGGCAAGAGCGAAGCCAAAGAGGGGGGCCTTGTGGGATGTTGAGGAGCTTGAACTTGATCCTGTGGTCCAGTGGCCACCAAGCAGTGATGTAATATGGTTGACTCTGGGCTTTATTTAGATCACACTGGGCTATGTGGAAGGTGGACTAGAAGCAGGGAGGCAAGATGAGAGTCCCAAGGGTTGGTCTAGGTCCAAGAAGGGAAGCTTACATAAGACACCAATTTAGAGAATATTTAGAAGGTAAAACAAACTTTCAGATCTGCTATCAGAACAAACGGCTCTCAGGCTCCTGCCCTCCTCTACACTCTGCATACCATCCAGGTGTCTCCCAAGCGGTATCCAATGACCTGTATCTCCTTTTACTCACTCCCCCTCACGCCTCCATTTACATAGCCTTAGTTGACAGTTCTACAAAAAGCACTCATCTGATGCTTAATCTAGGAACACTCTCCTTCATCAGACCTCATATAACACCTAAATAATCAGAACCCATAGATGCTTCTTTTGTTTCACTTTGATTGCCAAAATACCAAGTAAGCTTGCTTGAGCTCTCCTTCCTTGGATTCTTCTCCAGGGGACCCATAAATCTTAAATCTGGAATGCCACAACTTCTCTTTGTACTACATAACCCTAGGGATTATTCTTATAATACTGTCCAATCCCAGATAACAACACTTAAAACATAAATATCTCTCTCCCCTGAGTCTTTTTAGAGCTCCACACTTAGCTATCCAGCTGCCCACTTGAACAACTCCTTGGTTGTCTTCACAGGCACCTCCAACATAGTACACTCAACACCCAAATTACTGTCCTGATGCCCCAAACATGCTTCTTTCCCATTTTCCTGTGGGTGTATGAATGATACCTCTATCTACTGTGCCAGATATGTATGGTTCATACTTTTTTTTTTACATATGGTTCACTCTTGACCTCCTCTCTCCTTAGTCAACATCACCAAATGTCAACCTGAAAATGGACTGGGAAAGAGTAACTGTAGCACTTTAGGTTTCCAATACTGTAAACACTTATAGGAACAGACTGTCTCAACTTTCTTTCCAGAGCAGCTAGTGAGTTTGAGCCACTGACTATGTTGTAGCTAGCAGCCTGACATTGAACTCATATCACTAAACGTCTCAATTTTCCAGCTACACTTGCCAAGCCATCATCATTGCCAACTTGATATTAATGCTCTCTTTCAAGATGTTCTCAATCCCTATTCCCAGTTCTCAGTATATTTTAAGATACATAGCAAATTCCTTAGAGTTGACCCCTAAATAACATGGGTTTGAACTGCCCAAGTCCACCTACATGTGGAATTTTTAAAAAACACAGTGTGACACTCCTAATCTCCAAATAAGCAGTTCATCTGTCCAAGAAATGGTCCGATGAATCACAGTCTTTGCCTATTTTTCATTGTGTGTAGTGCAATCCCATGAGCCTTGAATAGCACCACGGGACCCAGACAATGTGCCACCAGAGATGCTGGCAGGGTTCCCAAAATCATGGCATTACAAGAAAATGTCCAATTGCTTGATGTGGACTATAGATTGCAGTCTGCAGCTGCAGTTTCCTGTCATCTTAAGATAAATGAATCCAGCATCAGTGCCATTGTAAAAAAAAGAAAACGAAATTCATGAAGCTGCCACTGTAGCTACACTAGCAGCTGTGAACTTACTATGCAATACGCTTTTTATCTCTTATATCGAAAATGCTTTTACATGAGTGCCATAAATCATGCATATACAAATCCCATATTTTAACCCACCGTCGTTGTGACCAGTAAGGTTTCCTGTAACAGTAGCCTATTAGTAGTTAAATTTGGGAGGTGTCAAAGTTCCATGTGGCATTTTGACTGCACAGGGGCCCAGTATCCCAAGTCCCCACATTGTTCAGGGTAAACTGTATTTAAAGGCACAAACTGGCCATTTCCTTCTCTGTGTATTTGTATTCCCCAGTCCTTATTCTACAAAACCCTTACAGTACCCTGCTTCTGTCCCACCAACGTGTTCTGACCACCCTTTCCCCAAACCTGGCTTCACACGTACAATTACTTCCACCTGGAATTCCCTTTTTCTGCCTTACCTGCTTGTTTCCCAGGATCATCAAAGCTCATCTTAGCTCAAATTAGTGAACCCCCCACACAAGGCTACTCTCACGCTCCTAAATAACGTTCCCATCACACACTGGTAAAACATGCTGTAGCTCCCTTTCAAAGCACATACCACACTTTAATGATTTTTTTTTTTTAATGAAATAGTTGCGGATGTCAATCTCCCTAATACAGTGGTTCTCAAGCTGTGGGTCGTGACCCCTTTGGGAGTCGAATGACCTTTTCACAGTCATGCGAGGTCATAACAGTAGAAAAATGACAGTGATGCAGTAGCAATGAAAATGATTTTATGGTGGGGGGTGGTCAGCACACCATGAGGAACCGTAAGAAAGGGCCACAGCATAGGAAGGTTGAGAACCACTGCCTAATAGCTTCTGAATGGCCAGCATTGCTCCTCCGCCCAGGACTGTGGACATGACCTTGCCCACTGCCATCAGGCAGCTCTAGCTCACGGCACTGTGGTGTGGTCCAGTGGAGGACTGTGCCCCGGGGCTGCACTCTCCTTTTGGAAGCAGACCACCCAGCCTTTCTTCCGCTGCACCTCTGTGTGCCATCTACCAGCCAGCGTCCTGGTGAACAGGGACACTCACACCATTTGGGCCACTTTAGGGACCTTGTGCACATCAGAAGGGCTCAAAATATTTGTTGAATGAATGCCAGCAACCAACAGCACCTATGCACTGAGCTCTCCCTCTTGTCTTACAGTATTATAAGATATTGCCTAATGCTTTGAATGGGAACTTGTTAAGAATAAGGTAATGAGCTTGCCCGATTGCTGTCAAATTGCATTAGGTAATGCCATTGTCAGCTATTCACGAAGCTCCTTGAGAGACTGCTGCCTGTCACCGTCTGCTTACATCACTTGGTTCATTCATAATTCCCCCCTTTGGACCGCTGTTTCCTCAAGCTTAGCAAGGTGAACTTTGCCGACCACCTTGGGTGCTCAACGGGAGGGTGTTTGGAGGAGTATGGATCACACCCAGGCAAGAATGGAAACTTCCCAAGCACTGGAACAGAACACAAAGCAAACCCGGGACTCTTCTGGAACAAGGAAGAAGATTCAGGCAGCAGGCCACATGCCACGGAACATAGAGGCACTGACGTGCGTGTGAGGAGAGCTGCTGAGTTAGGCAGCGCAGAGCTAATGTAGCGCCTTGTCTCCAAGGGAAGTTTAATTGTGTAAAGATAGGCGAGAAAAACGCTCGAGGGAGCCACGCAGCCTTTCAAGGCATTCATGTGTGTATATTCCCTCACCATCCCATCTTCCAAAGCCTAGCTGTCCGGCTAGGGTTCCCATATAAGGGTAGTCCCCTTGGTGCTAGCTATTCCCCTGCTATCCTCACTAAAACTAAGTATAACCCTTATATCTTGCACTTCCTCTGTCAAGCTTATTTCTTGCTACTTATGAGGCAGAAGACTGGGCTGGCATGGCCAGTCTCACAACCCTCTCTCTCCACTAAGTCCAGCCCGGCTAAAAGGAGCACCAGACCCAGTGTCAGTGAGGAAAGTGTGTCTTCTCCAGGTTCCATAAGTCTCGTTCATATGGTCATGCATAAATCTTTAATGTCCGGGAGTCATCCATCCTACAATGTCTCTGTCACAGTTCTTTCTTAGGCTATTTTTAAACAAATGGATCACATTAAAGAAAGTGCTTTGAGTATGAGTGGTTCTGACTAGAAATCACTCTTCATCTTGCCTGTGAATTTTAATTGTCATAGACTGTGTGTTGGTTAGAAGAGTGGAAAGTTGTTTCAATTTAAATGGGATTTCCTGTCCCACTATGAAGCTTTAGAAGGGCAAAAATCTAGATAAATACCACACATGAACTCTACCATTCATTTAATATTAAACACCTATGAGAGGCTTCCAAAAGTTAATGGAAAGATAGAATTAAGTGAAAATGGAATTTCCCCACAAACTTTTGGAAGCCTGCTTGTATTTTTCTATCTCAAATATAGTATGTTTTATATATATTTTTAAAACTGTAAAACTAAGGAAGGGGCTGTCAACTTCTGCTTTATCTCTCTTAGAATCTCAAAACACAACAGGAACATTTAATATTGGCTACAAAATGATTGAAGGAAGATGGAAGGATGAAATGTATGCTTACAGTTGATGCTGGCATATTGTCAGTTGCTTTATTTTTTAGATACTTTTATTGGCATATATGGCAGTCATGTGCTTATGTTAATCTTATGATTGAAATGTAGGGGTGGAGTCTAGCCTGTTAATCTGGAGACAGCCATTGAGTAGCCAATGAGGCCTCTATGTGGGCATGGCTTTCTCCTGAGACTTCTGGGAAATTGTTGTTGAGAGTTAGTCTCAGAGACAATGAATCAAGGACAAGACAAGAGGGCAGCGTCTAAGAAGCTGGAGGAGCTGGAGGAGAGGCCACATGGCCTTGCCCGGATGGAGCCAGACCTCAGAAGCTGGAGTGGCATGCTGTCGATAGACCCTGAGCCCTGGAAGTGAGGAGCCATGGGAAGACTCCTCCCAGCGCCGGGATTCTGCACCCACTGACCTGTGACTTCGTGAGTTGGAAGGTGACTTTATAGACTGATTTCGGGCATATGGGTTAATATCGGACTTATGACTTTGAACTGAACTGAGCTGGGATGCTTTCTCAGTGCCCTATTCCTTTTGTATATAAGCCCTTTCCTTATATCCATATGCGAGTCTTTGAATTTGTTCCTCTAGTCTACCCGGATTAACACAGCATATAATTCACATATCATGCAATCATATTAAGAAGAGCTGTGCAATCATTACTATTCATTATTGGTAGGTCTCCATTTCCTAACAACCTCCCCTGTCATGCCCTTAAGTAATTATTAATCTAGTTACTGTTGCTATTGATTTACTGATCCTGGATTTCATATACAGAAAATCATACAACACTAAAATCATAAACAAACAAAAAGGCAACACAATGAAAACAACATATTTTTAACAGATAAGAAAGCAGAAAATATTAAAAAACAAAAACTTTAAAATAGGTCAAATGATATGATGTTATGTTTTAACATAACCACAATCAGCTTTCCAATGCTCTCTGTCTGATACAGGGCTATTGACCCCCCTGGACTATGGTCAGTGGGGAGGCACTGGAGGGTTCATCCACGTGGGGACCCTGCAAATGGATTTTGGGCTTTCACTGTCATCCATGGCCTTCCAAAAACTGGTGTTCAGAATTTTAGTTCTGATACCATTCCCTACTTTGGGTTTTGATTTTATTATCTACAGTCCTTGGATCACACAGGTTGTTGGGGGGTTTTCTTTCACGTGGATTTAGTTGGTGCTTCACTTTGAAGTGTGTGATCTTTACAAATGTAACTTCTTTGCTTAACACAGTAAAATGGCAAAAAAAACACAAGTACTGCCACAGAGAAGGAAAACATTCAGGCCTTCACACTGTATGGAGGCCTGAAACCTTTTCTTAGAAAACTCAGTATTTCCTAGCTCCACTTCCCATGCCATGGCATGACTTTTCTGGTAACTGTTCTTCATGAGAGCACAGTCATCCAGCAAATTGGGAACCTCTTTCCAAGGTACTGAGGGAGAGACTCCAGTCCTGGTCAGATGGTACAAAATACAATTGAAAAAGCAAAGTCTTTTGGCCTTACTGTCCAAGTTCACAGGAAGTTGATGAAGAACAGCGATGGTATGCTGTGATGTGCTTTCTTTTTTTTTAATGTGGGCATCACTGGCCTGGTGGGAGTGGGAGGCCCAGCCTTGCTCCTAAAGAGCTGCTGCTGGATTTGAACTGCCAACCCTGTGGGCCATAGTCCCGCACACAACCACTACGCCACTGGGGCTCAGCTGTGATGTGCTTTTGAAAAGAGGGAATAGTCTCTAAATGGCAAGAAACTGACAAGTCACTACCAATCAAGGTGTAAAAATGCTTGACCAATTTAAAAAAAAATAGGAACATGGATTTTGACTAAAACAGAAAAAAAGAGTAGAGCATTATTGGTATCACAATGCAGTCTCTTAATTCTAGTTCCTTGCACAGCAGATGAAGAAGATGAAGAAGTTCATTACACATTGATCAAAGGGACAACCCATAAGGAATTATGTTGCTGTGGTTACATGCTGATGAGTCAACCCTGCCTTATGATGACTCTGTATGATCGGGCAGAACTGTTCCGTAGGTATCCTGGGAGCCATGTCTATAGGTCTTTTCTCTCCCAGAGCCACTAGTGGGTTTGAACCACCAGCCTTTCAGTTGGCAACCATATGCTTAATGATTTCACCCCCAGTGTTCCCTTAAGCAAATCATAAAATATATATGCACACAACAGCAGTGCACTGAAATACAGAAAGAAAATATGGACAGAAGGGAGCACTAGATAACTCTACAATACTAGTGGAAGACTATAATCCATCAATGTCAATGATAGGCAGAACTTCCAGAAAGAACATCAATAAGGAGAGAGAGGTCTCGAACTTATACACAAATCAGACCTTATAGTTATCTATAGAACATTTCATTTTCAAGGTAGAAATACTACAGTCAGGTAAGTTGGACCAAAACAAGTCGGCCACTCACCGCTTCACTAGCTATGGAAACAGAATATTGTTGAGCTTCCGTAGGAATATTCCTACATTTTCAATGCTTCCTTCAGGATCTTTTATCACTACATAGTACACATACCTACAGATGAAGGTATGGATTACACCTAGAGATGGGGAAACTCAAACCTCTCATAGCCGGGCTCTTAAGCAACATTACAACATAGAGTGAGGGAATTCAAGTTGTCATGGATCTTATTAGAATTAGGTCTAATAATTCACATTCATGGAAGTGACAGTTAAGAAGTCGAATAAGTGATATAAATACATCAGCGAAATCTGTGACAAAACCTCTCTTGGAAATCCTAAAAAGCAGTGGTGTCCCCTGATGATTAAGGTGAGCCTCATGCAAGCCATGGCAGGTAGATAATGCAAAAAAACAAAAACAAAACAAGGAGGATGGATGCATTTAAATCACAGTGCTAGGGGAGAATATATTTGCTCAGGTCTCACAGAGCACAGTCTACTTCTTTCAACTAGGTTCTATAATTCATTGTAATGGCCACACAGAACTCACAAAGAAGCTCACAATTATAGGATTTATTATGGAAGTTAACAATTCCAGTGAAACATGCTCAGGATACAGTTGTTCAGTCTGAACATATTACAAAGTTCTTTTGGGGCTGCTAATAAAAGCCCAAAGGACAAACCACTCTGTGGTAAGCCTCAGCCCAAAGGCACTCAACTCCTGATCCCTGGGGTGGTGAAGGGCCCAGGGACACCTCCTTCTACAAGCCAGTGTTCTGTCCAAAAGCACTCCACTTGACCTGCACTGTGGGCTCATGTTCTGCTTCTGTGCTCTGTTCCTGCTGCTCTTCTGGGAGCAGAGCTGTCTCCTGGATCAAGCAGGGTCCTCTGCAGGGATCTTAGGGTCCGGATGACTTGACCTACTCCTGGATCTTCTTGGGTGTCAAACGCCCCTCTTCTTGCTTCTGAGCTGGCTTGCTTTATAGCCAGAAGGAGATCAATCATTCAGAGCTGAATTGTATGCAATATAATCAGTATCTTCTCCCGCTTTCTCACCCAGCTCCATTGGAGAAAAATCCTCTGCTGGGAGTTACAAAGACTATGGCTAGACGCGTCACCCTAAATGATTCTCTCCTCTGCAATGTTGAATATTACCGACGGCCAAAAGAATGATCCAAATGGTCTCCGAGGCAGGACAGCCAGGATGCTCCTTAGACGTGAGGCTGGTGATACCTCACCTTGTTTATTCAGAATACATCAGCAGGAAGGACCCGAGGAGGGCATCATGCTCAGTAGAGGGTCTTTGAAAAGGGGGAAGACCCTCCCTGAGGCGGATGTTCCCCGAGGCTATGGCGAGGGGCTCGGACAGAGGAAAACTGGGAGGATGCTGTGAGTGGTCAGAGCTTTGTTTGGGGAAACCTGAGGTTGCTGGGAGCTGGAGCTGACACAAGGGCCCCTCATAAGAGCAAACTTGGGGCTGAGACCTGCCTCATCCTCGAACCAAGGGCGCCTCAGAGTCTACTGGCAGGAAGTGCAGTCCACCATTGTTTAGGATCAGGCTGTGTGAGGGATGGCAGGTTATGGATGTGGCGGGAGGGCAGGGGACTGAAGTGAGAATTGACTGGGCTGCTTTTGGAGAGTGAGGGCAGAACACAAAACGTCAGTCAGGGAGCTTTCCAGGAAGGCTGGTCACTTGAGAGAGAAAAGGCACCAGTTAGGGACGATGTTGTGGAAGAAGCAGAATGATAAAATGCTGAGGGATGAATCCCTTTTTCTTTATTTCTGGACTTTGGGAGCAGTAGTAGCTTGCCCTACTGTCACTCTTCATTCCTGCCTCTGTTGCCCTCCCAGGTTATCTGATTAGGGCCCCGGCGTTTCTGCTGTGCACTGTCAGTGTGTATCCAGCTGTCTGCTAAGCCAAGTGACCAGAGCCTAGGGTGATAAACAGGCATTTTCCATGTCCTCAGTGGGGACCTGAGAGCAAACAGGGGCAGAGCGACCACTTCAGATCCCCCAGACGTCATCTCCCCTGACTCCCTTACTGAACTCCCCCCACCCTGCTCTCTGCTTTTTCCAATGAAACGAAGATAGTTCTTCCATCTCCTGAGCTCTTCAATGAATGATTTACAATGAGGTCCTCAAGAACATTTCTCTACAGAGTTAGGCTATATTCCTTCCTAAAGGGTAAATTCAATTTTAGGTCTAGCTGGCTCGTAGAATTGTTTTGCATAAGGGCTAAGCCCCGGTGGCGTAGTGGTTGTGTGCGGGACTGTGGCCCACTGGGGTGGAGGTTCAATTCCAGCAGCGGCTCCACAGGAGCAAAGGCTGAGCCTCCTATTCCCACCACCAGTGGGCAGTGATGCCCCCCAAAGAAATTGTTTTGCATAATAAAGTAATGCAGGCCTATTTATTAGCCCCATATTTGGTCCAAAGGACACACTCGGTGATAGCCAGTACCTCTGTGGGCACCGACGTCTCTATACACACTGTATGCCTCATGCCAAGCACTTTTCCTGGTGCCCAGTCACACAGTCACATGGTTGTTCAAAAACAGGTGAATGGTATGAGCCTCATTATAGAAAGGCAATTGTGGCCTGCTCGCTAGAAGCTTGACCGTCCTGTTCTCAGCAAACCTCTCCACGGGAGGTCTAAGTGATTTTGAAATATTTATATGGGGCCCAAACAGCATTCTCTGCCTATAGATTTCTAGTTTAGAACATGAATACCTTTTTACAAAGTCTGACAAAATGAAATGTTAGGAAACTAAAATGGGATAGAAGTATTGCCAGGGCTGAGCCCCGGTGGTATAGTGATTGTGTGCGGGACTATGGCCCACTGGGATGGAGGTTCAATTCCAGCAGCAGCTCCACAGGAGCAAAGGCTGAGCCTCCTACTCCCACCATCAGAGGGCAGTGATGCCCCCCCCCCAAAAAAAAAGAAGTATTGCCAGGAAGTTTAAGACAACCTAACCCTCTCTACACACACATATGAATGCATGGAAGCACAGACATCACAAATTAAAGACATGCAAGTTAAAAGCACTTACTAAATATTTTTGAGATAATGCATGGTGTCTGGTGTTTGGGTGTGTGTGCAGAAATAAGGTCCTCCAGTGGTAACTAAGAGAACCTTTATTACATTTGATGGGAAGAAAATACATTAGGAGAGTGGGGGTTGTGGTGCAGTGAAATTGCTTGATATGGTTTTTCTATCCATCCTTAAACTCCCACCCAGTGACTGGGTGGATGCATGTGAAATTCAGTGTAGAGGACTCAGGGATTGGTCGGTTTTGCCATTCCTCTGGGTATAAAGGGAGCCATCTAAGTAGCAGAAAGGAAGTTCAAGATCATCAAGAAAGAGCCACCAACAAAGTACGTGCAGAGTGCCGGCTGGTCTTCCTGTTCCACAGAATGAGGCATAGGCCAAGGGACCCCATGACTAAGAAGTTGAGAATCAGAGATGACACGTGTGCCGGCGTGACTGAAAAAAGACTCTGCAAATCAAAGAACTGTATCCTTAACATTCTGTAACTTGTTAATTTCCCTGAGAGACGTCATCATTGTGAGAATTGACGGAGCTTTGTGTGGACACTGCAATGATTTATTGACCCGGCAGCATAGCAGTATGTGGTAGCAGGGACAGCTGGTGTCAGAATGCTCTTGTTAGGTGCCATTACTCAGTGTTCATGAGTCAGCTCTGACTCACAGTGACCCGGTGCCCAACAGAACTGGGAAAGGACATTGGAGGATGGAGACCTGTCTGACCTCTCCTCTGAAGCATCATCCCCGGGCAGATGTGGAGCTGGAGTACCCTCTTTATAACCAGAGGAAGTCAGGGGAAGTCTGAGACCCCCTTCATCAAACTACAGTACATTCGAATAACTACACATCAGTGTACGGAAAGTGAATCCCAAGAAGTCCTAGGCTCAAGCCAGGCTTTTGGAGGTTCAAGTTCACCCAAATGCATCTCAGCAGGATTGGAAATCTATTTCTAAAAGATCCCACTCGTTGAAACCCCACTGGAGCACAATATTCTTCTGAAACGTAGAGGGTTGTTACAGGTGGGAATCAACTTGATGGCAATGGGCTGTTTGTTGAAGGAAGAGAACACAGCAGCTCTAAATTAACAAGGAGGAAGTAAGGAAACCCACTTCGGGTGGATCCAGAAGTAGAAGTCTCCTGCACCTCGTGGAAGCTCGGCAGGTCTGGAAAGGGCTTGGTTGAAAATCAAAGAGATGAAACTGAAGGGAGAGAAGAGAAATGGAGTTAAAAGAACACTTGACTATGGAAGAAACCGGGCTTAACAGAGTTGGTTGTTGAGCACTATTTTAGACGCTTGAATATAATGAAACCATTTCAGGACAATTTACGCCACTGTTTTCACTATCGGTTGAATTTTAAGCTGGTGACCGGGCCCTACTACTAAATATCCAGCCAAGCAACACACATTCATGGCTTGCCACTCTGTTCTTTTCTCTCAGCATCCATAGACGCTTCTCAAGGAGTCTGCTTATAGTTTTGGCTTCTCCTTTTGTAACTGAGGCTATGCAGCCATGTTCAGAATTAAAATAAACTGTGTGGGTACATTATGTTTGTTTTATGTTTATTATCGCTGCTTTCCATAAAGGCAAAACAGAAAAAGACATGAGATTCGGTCCACACGGTCAGATGAGGATGGGAAGGGATACACAGGCTCTGGAAGTTCCAGTGCTTGTGTTGCTGCCACGGGAACCTGGAGCAATGTATTTTGGAAATATGTGTGCTAACAGGCCTGGTCTGTTTGCATGTCTATGAAAATGACTGTTTCCATTTTCTACCTCAGGATATCCCTCTGCTTGGGAAGTGCAGGGGGCTGCGGGTTTCAAGTGTTCCTGGGGAAGTGTTAAAGGGGAGCAGCTGGTACTCCCCTGCTTCTGACCGTACCAAAGAGGGTTTCCAAGCCTGCAGCTAGACAACACGCCAGAGAATACAGGCAGTCCCAAACTCGTGATCTCTGGCATCGGTTGTTGTTCTCCGGTGCCAGTGAGCAGCCACAGACTCACGGTAACGCTAAGCACAACAGAAGCAAACATTGTTATGAGCAGCGACACACCCATGGTGCACACTGGGGGCAATATGTCTCAGACGTGCTCCGTGGGCATCAGCAACGGAGCCACTGGGGAGCTTGTTAAAAATCAGCCCCTTGGGTCCCACCCTCATCTGTAGGCAGTGCCTGGCTTTGTAGAGGCCCTTTCACGTCTCAGGATTCCTAGAGCAACTCAGGCCAGACAGAGCCTAACGCGGGGTGAGTTGAGTATGGAGGAAAGTGTACTTTGCAGAAATATGCGTGGGTGGCTGACTTTCTGTGCCCTAGGGCCCCTCTACTTTTACAAATGAAAAGTGTCCAACTGTGCACCAGCTTTCCATAGGTGGCGGAGACGCTGGTTAATGCCTTTGTCAACTGCTAGTTTCTCCCATGAGGCTTCCTTCATCTACCCAGGTTTGGAGCCCTGAGTGTGAAGGGTAATATTGAGGGGGGGTCAGGCATCTGACCCCACGAATCTCTGTCATTCTACCTCTGTGGGTACTCACAGAACCAGGTGGGCCAGGTGACGTGCTAACTGCCAGACACAGGGAAGTGAGATGTCCACAGGATGGAGAGGTTGATGGACTGACTAATTGGGGGGGGGGGGGGGGGGGGGGAGAAGCCCCAAGCATTTCTTAAGGGGGCTTGTGATTGAGACTCTGTGGTCAGTGACAGTGAGCACGAAGAATGTGGAGTGCACTGCAGACCAAGAAGTGGTGTCTCTTCTCCCCCAGAATCGTCTTCTCTCCCCGAGAGCTGAGTGCCATGTGAGGGTCCACTTACTACATGAAGAGGAGCTGCGGGCAAAAGGAGGGAAAAGATTAATGATGCTGGAGCCTGAGGTCTTGGATTTGAATGCTGATTCACACGTGCTGCTCTGGACAAGGCAGCTGGAGTCACAGTGGCCTGAGCTGGGAAATGGTGCAAATCACTAAGACCTTTCTTATGAGGGATTTTAAGAAGTAAGATGTGGTTGAACAGCTTTGTAAACCAGAGAGCATTTGGCAGATTTTTTAATCTGAAAGATTCTGAACAAGGCACACATTTAAATATTGCTGTGCCTATAAGGCATAGTGTGATGGAAAACTCTAGGCTGGAAGTGAAACCAAAAGTTAAACATCTTGCATAAATAAATGGCCATATTGTTCACTGTGGAGTTTACATATCTGCTGTGTTTTTTGTACTGTGAAAAAGATATATCTCTAAACAAAAAAGGCAGGATCTTGACTTTGGCCCAGCTCATATTTAGCAGTCTCTTAAAATACATTGCACTCACTTTCTGGATTGAATTGCAAACAAAAAGGTGGGTTCAATCATCATTTTATTTTCAAACACGCTCTTGTTACATCAATTTCTTAATGTCACCTTGACTTGCCTGACTTAGTAGATGAAACTGGAGACTTGCAGGAGAGAACAGGAGTGTATCAGGGACACAAAAGAGGGACAAGTTGGCCCATGAATAATCCAAGAGGCTTTGCCCCCAATCTAAAATCTCTTCCGCATAGGGAAGAGTCTAATTTTTGAAAAGTAACCAAGGTCTGGTTTCACGTGACAACATTTAGCTACTGCATTTTCATTTTAAAATGGAAGACATTTGGATGCTCAGAAAAATAAAAATAAAAATAAAACATCGAAGCTAGTGCATTCAGCAGAGAATTAAAATGAAAAGCAGACGGAGCCTTGGATAATAAGTACCAATAAAAGCTTTAGCTGACATAGCTTCAATTTTCAAATCATTGACTTCTCCTGCCAAGGCCTGGGGAAGGAGGGAGAGTGATCATCGCCTGCCCAGTCTCGAAGATGGAGAAGATACCTTTGAAATTAAGCATATCCTTTCAACGGTTGGCTTTAAACACTTTTATCTAAAGCACTTGGTGCGTGGTAACCATGAAAACATGCACGTGAAGCCCGTGTCCATCCATTATATCACCTCTGGAAACTCGGGGAGAGGTTACCACATCCTTCGGCCCAACGGGTCGTGTCTTACTTTTAGCACGTCCGCTTTGCCAGACAGCAAGAGCCCACCACAAACAATGGGGACAAAAGGGATGTTTGGTATAGGATCTTCATGGCTATTAACTCCTTTTCAAATCAGCGCAGGAAGATGCCCGATGCAAGAATTAAAGAGTAAAGGAATCAAATACTACAAAGCCACAAAGATGTCATTTGAGTTACGGCAACTGATAGGATCGCTCAGACAATTTGAGCGGTGGCATGAGGGTTCGCCGGCACATGACTACTCTGTGGTGCGGGCCTAACACTTGCAAGACTCCTAGGAAAAGGACTGATGAAATAGCTGAATTTAGAGAAGAAAGTTGAGGCAGACAGACACACACCATCACCACCACCACCGCCACCACCACCACCACCACCACCACCGTGGGGAAAGATTGTGTCTGAGCACATTCATCCGCATGAGTGAGAGTTAGGAAGCTGACAATGAAGGCAGAAGAAGTTATGCATAATGGTCAGCAGAGAGTCTTCAAGGTACAGGGCCAGCTGTCAGCCTAGAGGAGCTTGAAGGCCCAGGTGGGCTGCACAGGCCCTCGGAGCCGACTGGAAAGCGTGGAGGCTGCTTCCTCTGGACCCACGGCCTCCCTCTTTGCTTCTTTTGGGGTCTTCCTCTCCTTCCTCATTGGTGCAGACCCACAGGTCACACTCTTCCCAGGATGGGATGGAGGACACGTGGGAAAAGTGATCTCTTCCCTTTCTCACCTTTTCCCTTTTCAGGATTGGCACAACTCTACCCGTCCTCACTCGGCCAGAACAGGGAAAGCTTTTACAAGAAAACATTCTCATGGTCTTGCTTAATTTGGGTGGGTTTCCCCCGGGCACTGTTTTTGATCCTTTCATCCCTGAGCGATTGAACCTCCTCACATGGTTCTCCCTGTGACGGCTTTCAACCATGACTTCACCCTCCCTCCTCCTGCAGCCAGCTGCCCCCATGACACCGCCCCGGGAAGGCAGTTTTCCCACCACTGCCCCTGCAGCCTGCCCTCTCGCTGCCTTTGTCAATGATCATTTGCCAGTTCAAGGGGTGCTCTGTCGTTTTCTCCTTTCCAACTAATCCTAATCTGTTCTTATGCCCATGCATTCGCTTTATTTTTAATACAAGGCATCTTAATGCATTCACATGACACGCCATTTCAAAAAGGCATCCACTGAATCCTAACTGTATCCTTCTGCTGGCTCATCTCCCATCAAGTCGACCCCAACAGTCCTCTGTTGGGGGGCAAGTGGGGTCACCAGGGTCTCTGGGAACTTTTAATATGAAAAATGGAAGGGAGAGCAATCCCAAACATAATGTATCTTACTCTATAAGTGTCCCTTTCCCTTTGAGAAACTGCACATTCATTTCAAAGCTTCTCGCCTATGGATGATCAACTCCTCTCATGTGGGTAACTTTCCCAAGTCTCTGTCTCTCAGAACACGAACATCCACAAGCGCTTTGCTTGTGAGAACTGCTGGAATACCCCCACTCGAGGTTCAGACAGAAACCACTACAAAGAGCATACCAGAAAAGCCTCCAGCTTTCAATTTGCTTATATAACTCATCTATCTTGAGAAGGACTCCTGATTTCAATGTCTGCAGCCTCCAGAAGAGCCACAGTCAGGAATTGACATCTAAATGACAATGGTTGTCTCAGAATCACAGCTGGGGAGTGAATTTAAATAGATGGATGGACAGATAGATGGGTAGTTGGATAGAAAGAGCCAATCAACTGTGAAGTGTTACCAAGCCCTAAAATCATATTTCATTTGATGGTAACAACAGACGCCTGATTAATGCATGTGAGAATTGTATTTCAATGAGCTCATAGGCCCTACTTCTTTTTAGGGTTCTTCAGGGCACATGTTAAATTAGCTGGCTGCATATTTTAGGGCTTGGATATATGAGCTTCATTTATCTGGCTTAATGATTAAGTGGGATAATTGCTGAGTAAGAAATAAAATTCCACCCCCAGGGGGTAATTTTATCATACCTGAAATTATACTAGGAATTTTATACTAGAAAGTAGTGCATGCATTTTAAAGCCACTTCTATTCTGAGGCTTTACTTTTTTTTCTGAGAACTCACTGAGGTGGCCAAGTTAAGGACCTTGGGCAGAAGAGAATGGAAATAGCCTAGAAGGGGACATGCTTTTGGAATAGACAGTCAACACCGACTAAGGTATATAGACCTCCACTGCCTAATTTCCCTGTTAAGTGAGGGTTTTGCTTATATAACTCAATAATCTGAAGGATTATTGAAGACCAAGGTAGCACTCCAATATTTATATATCAGAAGTTATTAATATATGGCCTTTTTATTAATAACTTACTTATATATAACCTAAGTGCTAGTGGAAAATGTCCGTTTCCTTTTCACTCCTTCTTCTGATAGTTCACATATTAAAGTATGGACATATTTCAGCCTTGGGATGAAAGGCGATTCTGTGTTTCTCTGAAGAGACACCTAGGAAACCAGTGATCATTTCAAGGGGCAAAAGACCTCAGTCTCAAATATAATTTGAGGAGAACATTTATTAATCTCAAAAGAGGCAAAGACAACACAAAGCCACTGACACATTATCCAGATGAGGGAGGCCATTAGTATGTGGCCACAATGGTGCCAAAGGGTTTGTTGAGTTTACAAAGCTTTCACAATGGTGTGGGAGGGACAGGGAAACTGTCCCTAAGGTAGATCAATACATCATAATTATAGGTGGGCCCTCAATGGCAGGAATGGGGTCATGATTGGGACACAACATACACACATTGTTAGATAGAGGGGCTTACGAGATTGGTCGAGGGCTTTCTAATCAGGACAGGTAGGGCATGACTCATGGCAATGTGACCCCCATCATGAACACATCTAGGCAAGCCTCTAGTAGACTGCCCTTCTCTCAGCTAGCTGAGAGAGAGGTGGAAGCAATGCCCTTTCCCATTCACTCTGTTTAAGGCAAGACTTATCTACATCCTTGATCAATGATCAGAAGGAATTCAGTAGAGGCTTATCCACGTGGGTGAGCAGGGGTGTGCAGAATTTGAGTTCTATTACACAGTCCCTGACTCACAGAGTCAGCATTCCGTAGATAAATCTCATTAGAAAAGTTTTGTTGGGGGTTCAAAACAACAAAAATATATTCAATCATCTAAAAAAGTACTATTAAAAAATTCTCAGTATCTCATGAAAATTAGCCCAGAACACAGGATTTTCCTAGATCAAACTACAATTTGAAGCTTTCCTTCTAAGGTCAGTGGTTGGAAACCAGCGGCCATTGATGAGAAAACTTCATGAGCCACTCCATGGCAATCGACTTGCTTAAAGAGCATGCAGTACTATCAGGTCAATAGCAGCAAGTGTGTGTGTGGAGTCTATTGCAACCCATAGCAAAACTATGTACAAGAAAATGAAATACTGCCCTATACCATCCTCCAGGACCATTCTCATCAACTTTCCTATGTTTGATTTCTTATTGTAGCCACTGTGTCCCCCCCATCTCATTAAGGGATTTCTTTTTCTTTTAAACCTATTTTACCGAGCATAGTGTTCTTCTCCCAGGACCGGTACCTCCTGATACCATGCCCAAAGTAGGGGGCACAGGTCTCCCCATCCTCACTTCTAAAGGAGCATCCTGGTTGTACTTCTTCTAAGACAGGTTGGTTGATTCTTCTGGCAGTTCATGGTTTATTCAATATTCTTTACCAATAGCATTACTCAAATACATTGTTTTTTTTTTGGAGTCGTTATTCTCTGTCCAGTTTTCATGTGCACAGGAGGCAACAGAAAATACCATGACTCAGGCCAGGAGCACCCTGATGTCAATGTGACATCTGTGCTCTGTAGCCCTTTAAAGAGGTCTTGCGCAGCAGATTTGCACAGTACAATACCTTGTTTACTTCTTGACTGCTGCTTTCAAGGGAGTTGTAGATTCAAGTAAAATTAATTCCTTAACGCCTTTTCTCCATTTATCATGATGTCGTGTGTTGGTTCTTTCCTGAGGTCTGTGGTTCTCTCTACATTGAGCTATGATCTATACTGAAGGAAGACTGTAATCTTTGACCTTTATCAGTAAGTGCTTCAAATCCTCTTCACTTTCAGCAAAGTCGTGTCATCCTTGTATTATAGGTTGTTATGGGCCTTCCTCCAATCCTGATAGCATGCTTTTCTCTGCACAGTCCAACTTTTCAAACTATTTGCATAGCAGAGTGATTAACTACGTAAGGTGAAAGGATAGAACCGTGATGAGCAGTTTTCCTAACCTGAAACAAGTTTCTCCTTGTGTTCAAATGATTGTCGCATGGTCTATATACAGATTCCATGTTACAACAGTGAGGTTTTCTGGAATTTCCATTATTCGTAACATTGTCAACAGCTAGTTATAATCCACACAATTGAATGTCTTTGTAACATCTTTTGGGTTTTCTTTGATTCAGTTAAGATCCATCTGACTTCAGAAATAATATCCCTCATGCCACACCCTATTATGAATCTGGATAGAATTTTCAGGCATCTTAAATGTGATGTACTACTATAATTGATTTTTGCATTATCTTCAGGAAATTTTATTTTTGTATGATATTAATAATACAGTTCAATTATTTCCTCATTCTGTTGAATCACCTTTCTTTGTTATGGGAATAAATATAGGGGACACTTTCAGTCAGCTGGCCAGGTAGCTGCCTTTCAAATTTCTCTAAATATTACAGACTGGGGAACCCTCTGGGGCAGCACTATACTGTCCTACATGGTCACTATGCATTGGCATTTATTCAATTGATTAAAACAAGTTTGGTTTATAGACAATTAAACTTTTTAGTTTGGTGGAAAAGTAAAAATTTCGAAAAAGGTTATCAAACCATTTTTCAACCACTAAAGTACCTTGTTACAAAAAATACTGTATTAAAAAATCCTTTTAGGCTCTACTGAAAACAAGTCATGGTCCTGAAAAGCTATTGACATTTGGGAAATAGTAGATTTATGTATGGCTTCTATTTGAAATGAAATAAAATCTCTATTTTATCTGAATATTCAAGTAAGCCATCTTTCTTTTTTTTAAATATTTGCTTAGTAGAGTGAATCCCTAAAGCATTAACACTCAAAATTAACAGTGCTAGGCTAGGAATCGGCATGTAATTATTCGACAATCTAGAAGATGATAAAAAATTACAGTTCATTTATCATAATAGAGTAAGAAGACTAGCTGAGAAAGACTAGCTGATATTTGAGCTATTTGCCAAAAGGAGAGAGTAATCTGAAAGGATACGTAGATATGACAGTTGGAGCCTGAAATCAGTGAACCCAGAGACAGTAACTAGTAAATACTAGGACTCAAACCAGCAATTTTATACTTAACTCTATTTGAAGATGACACCTTTTGCAGCTGCCACAGGGAGCCAGAAGGAGATGAAACAGTGAGTGGTCAGGGCTAAGTGTCCCGTGGACTTACCTGCCCTTCCACTCATGGGCATATATGGTGAAGAACATAAACACAGGCAGAAGCCATCCAGAGACCCACTGAGAAGCTGTGTCATGAAACAGGTCCTTCTACGGCAGCAGAAAGTTATGGAACATGATGGCCACAGTGCTCAGAGGCCAGTCCGTGGACTCTGTCTGTTTTGCATGTTGTCAGTCATGAAATGATACAGAAATGACCATACTTTCATATGCCACAATACATATAAATCTTAGGAAGAAAAGCCAGTTAATCTGGCAAAAGAACAATTATCTTAGATTATATCAAGTTATCCTTAGAAAACACCCCCTTTGTCCACAGTACATTCTGATATTGGAGAGCTAGGCAAACATTTCCTTCAAACACTAGAGAGATGCCACCTGCAAAGATTTGGTGCCAGTACAGAGACATCTTTCTACTGTCCTCCATTAAAAAAAAAAATCTACTTGGCGTGAACATTCACTCTTATAGTATTGCCAAAAAAAAGGGGGGGGTGGTTTTTTTTCCCCCAATAATTTTATTGGGGGCTCTTACAGCTCTTATAACATCCAATACATCCTTTGTATCAAGCACAGTTGTACACATGTTGCCATCTTCATTTCTGAATATTTTCTACTTGCAAATGTGGTATGCGTACAATTGATGTGTGTGTTGATCATTATGGGAGTTGTATGGAGCCCCAATGGAATGATTTAAAAGAAAAAGGAGGGGGAAAGACGAGCTTATACCAACTATGGTTTTTTTGTTTGTTTTTGTTTTTGTTTTTGCATTTTTTTCAATTATTTTATTGGGGGCTCTTATAACTCATATCATTCAAAACAATCTTTGTATAAAGCACATTTGTACACGTGTTGTCATTTTCATTTCCAAATATTTTCTTTTTTTTCTTAAAAATCATTTTATTGGGGACTCATACAGCTCTAATCATAATGTATACATACATACATACGTTGTGTCAGTAGTTACGGGGGGGGTGTTTTTTAAAAAGCGCATCAGCAGTTCCTGTTCTTGTGCAAAGTGCTGCTCCGAAGTGCTGATGAGTTGATGTCAACGCTCAGCGGCCCCCTGTGAGGGAGCAGAACTGTTGGTCAGGTCTCTCACAGGCAGACCCTGGAAGTCAGTGGGTTAAACACCAGGGAGCTCACTGTGAGACCAATGGATCACGCCAGCGTCACTTTGAAAGAGAAAGATGAGACTGTCTGCTCCTACAAAGGCTTCCAGCACCCTCTGAAACCCAATACATGGAGCAGTTAGCACTCTGTCCCATAGCGTCCTAAGATGAGCAGGGCTTCTGATGGATAGGTGACATCTCCTAGGATACGAGGATGACATGGCCCCTTGCTTGTCTAGTCTGCATCTCAATTTTGTTCATGACAGGATAGAGGTTTACTCCATGATACAAACACGTATTTAAAAAAATACATTGTCCTTGTTTATTATGGGATTCACAATATAAACCTTTTCAAACAATAATGCGGGGCTCACAGGTGGTTTCTTGCTTTCAAAGAAACTAAAGTTCCTTTATTTCCTTATTTTCTCATTCAATGGATACATTGTTGCCAACTACCCACTATGTGCGAGGCAAAGAAGTGGGTGACAATATTATGGGATCACCGAGAAGGGGAGTCACCAGAAAAGGCTCCCAGAGGCGGCTTGGCTTTCAGGATGTGTTGGCGCTCTGAAGGCACAGAGGAGAGTGAGGAGACTGTCCAGGGGGAAAGCAGGGCTTGGGGAGGACAAGGTATATGACAGGGTGGTGGACAGCATACGTTCTCTGAACACAGAGGGTGCCTGTGTGTGTGGAGGCAGAGGGAGACAGAGGAGGGAAGTTGGGAGGAATTACGTTAGCGCCAACTCGAGCAGGGCCTGGAGGGTGCCATACTAAGTTTGGGATTTGTCAGTCAGCCACATGGAGCCATAGAAAGTGATTACTGAGGAGAAAGGCATGATGAGCCTTATGTTACATAATGGGGACGGGCACCAGCATGGAGCATGGCAGAGAGACCAGCTGGAAGCCATGTGCAATATTCTAAATTGAGGAAGATTCCTGTTTGGGTAGCAGCAGTGGGGATGAAAAGAGGGAAATGATTCCAGAGATACTTTGGAAGTAAAAACATTAAAATATGAGAAATCTTCTGGATGTAGGAAGGGAATAACAATAGTAACCAAGGATTAAAACCCCGATTTAGAAAGAAAAATAGGACATGACGTACATAGTCTTAATTTATGACACATGGGGTGGCACACTGCAAGCTCCTCAGTTCGAAACCACAAGTTCCCCCTCGGGTGGAGACAAGTCCTTCTACTCCGGTAAAGCGCTACAGTTTCCGCACTCCCCCTGACAGTTCTACCCAGTCCTAGAGGATCACAGTGAGTGGGAAGTGACTCTGCATTTGTGAGTTTTGAGTTATATAAGCATACTGGTTTACTAAAAGACACCCCCAAAAACAAAGCTAGAATCTTACAAGAAATGCAATGAACATTTTATTTGCTTAAAATATCTTACTTCTCATCAAGAGTCTAACTAGACAACAGAATTGCTTCTGTTCATAAAAGATGTGATGGTTTCTCAAATAGGAATTATACAAGTTAAGATGCTAATAATTATTGTCCTCATCCATTCATTTATAAATACAGACTCATGCTAACCAGTCAGTTTCCCCCCCCAAAGGCTTCATCCATTGAAATGATATTACAGTAAGAGGGAAAATCATCCAAAACAAGAGTAGGTTAGTTAGCCACACTAGAGGCCAGGCAAACTTTAAAGTGAAATAAATGGACAGGAGACCCAGCATTTTCTAGCAGGGAAACGGACAGACAGAGAGGAAATCTTAGGTTGGATGGCCGAAGGGGATTGAGCATCTAGAAGTACCTGGACTTGAATTGGAGGGAGACAGCTACAGGGGAACCTCAGAAGGAGCTGGAGGAGGCCGACCATGCCTAGGAAGTCTGTATCACTGTGTCTGCGAATAATGCTCCTTTTCTCTGACACACTGTGGGGAGAAATACAAGGCGAATGCCACCCTCTCAAATACGGGCCTACCCATACCTTGCTCAGGGATTTATTTCGCATCTATGGTTTAACCGTACCTTGTTCTCCTAATAGATTGATAAAGAAATGGCAGTTATTAAACATAGTGAGCATTATCTAAAAGCTTGCTTTGGGCCAAGCCCTACATTGTTTTCCCCCATACATCAGACCAAGTGCTCCTTGCTGCCACCCTTCTCTGGGTCCCAGCCTCACCTGATACATGCCTAGACCCTCTCACTGTGTACCACAGAATACTGCCCTGTACCTACAGAGTAGGCACTGCTCAGCCCGGGGAGAGTCTTGGCCAGCTCTTGGCTCCAGCGCCAGTTCCATCTGCCATTGATGTTCACAGGGGCTGTATTCTCCCCCTGCTCTCAGGAGCTGGCTTCCCTTTTCTTCTTCCCAGCTACCCTCAGAACTCTCACTGCCAATGTGCTCACAACCATGTGTGACCCTGGAATGGACTCTGCTTTTATTTTAAACTCACTGTGATTGGGGCAAAGGTTTAGAGACTGATTTTACATTCAAAATTTCATACACATTTAGTTTCAACTCCTCCATTGCAATCCCTTCCATGCATCATGACTTACCCCACTTCCTCCCCATGTTTCCTGTTTCCATTCTCCTTCTTTCTTAACCTTCTGAATGCTTGGCAAATATTGTCCTTTTAATCTTAAAAATTATTTTCACAGGAAAGTTCCACAATGGATGGCCACAGTCTGGGGGGATCCACCAGTCTAGAATTGCCCATAAAACCTGGTCTCTCCAATGAGTCAGAGTTCTGTTCTACATTTTTCTCTCACTCTATTGAGCACTTTCTAATATGGCCCGTTCTAGAGCAGTTGGTAGTAGTAGTAGTTGGGCACCATCTAGTTCTTCTGGTCTCAGGGGTATGAAACCTGACGCCTGTGTGGTCTTTTAGACCACTGACAAACACATGGGTTGTAACCGCTTTTAGTTTTCATCACTTTTCTTTTTTCTGTCCAGGCAGAATTGCACTTTGAATAATCACTTATGAGCATTTAAAACCCAGTCATGACTCACCAAAGCAAGATGTAGAACTTTGTCATTGTGAACTCTGTTATGCCACTTAAACTTGGTATCCCCAAGGCCAGAAGAGATGGACTTTATTGAGCCAGCAGTGTGAAGAGGGGAATTGTGATGAAGTAAGGCAGCATGAGAGGCAGTACTTTGTGCTGATGAAGAACATGGATGTTGAAACTTAACTGATGGGATATGATATAAGTTGTGAGCCTTGGGCAAGTTCCTTACTGCCCATGCAGATTTCCTCATTTGCAAAATGGGAAAAATTAGGGGGATTAAATAAGTTCCTCTTAGTAAACAGTTTGAGATGTACACTGGTACAGAAAAGGACTGGAGACACAGGGAATTCAGGACAGATAAACCCCTTTGGACCAATAATGAGAGTGGTGATACCAGGAGGGTAAGGGGAAGAAGGTAGGATAGAAAGGGGGAAACAATCCCAAGAATCTACATGTAATCCTCTGTTTGGAAGATGGACACAAAAGAAAAATAGGTGAAGGGAGATACCAGACAGGGTAAGACATGACAAAATGATAATAATTTATAAATTATTAAGGGTTCATAAGGGATGGCAGCGGGGAGGGATGGGGGAAAATGAAAAGCTGATACCAAGGGCTCAAGTAGAAAGAAAATGTTTTGAGAATTATGATGGCAACAAATGTACACATGTGCTTTACACAACGGATGGACATATGGATTGTGATGAGTTGACCAAGTCCCCAATAAAATGATTAGAAAGAGAGAGAGTTGGAATCACACAAAATACAGAGATAGCTCCTTATAAAAGCTTGTGTGATAAATGCTGCTGGTCCCATGTTATAACAAAGCCTTTTCAGTCAGATAGCCACTTCCTGAGCTCCATTTCACCACAAGCCCAGCTCTCCACACAGGTTTGTCCCACAGAGGATGACCTTGGCGCTTTCCAAGGCACTGCTCATCTCGCTGCTTCTGAGGAGCCACGAAGCAGTGCAGGCAGTAGCATGTTGGTTGGGCAAAATCAAAGAATCAGGCTCACAGTCTCTTCCTACCTCCAGGGTCAAGTGCAAGATTTCTTCACCAGGGCTGCTTGAAAAGATATCCATGGCTGAGCCCCATGTTTCCTTAAGAAACAGCTTCCTTGTGATTTGAGTAAATCTGAAGCACATGTTCTAACCACTGACCTGCAGATAGAGTTAAGGAAAAAAAAAACCCAAATCATGGTGACCCTATCAACAGTAGAGTAAGTGTCTAATAAATATGTACCTATGGAATGAATATCTAAATGACTTGGCTTTTTGTGGGGGAGGCAGGCCAGGGAAATGAAAGGTGGGATTATTTTCCATGCCCTTTAGGTGCTAGCACTGTCTGATGTCCCCCAGGTCCTCTGGGTGTGGGTTGTGCGGAGAGCACACAACACGTAGTGGAGTATGGACAAGGGAGAAAAATCCTAATTACTCATATCCTACTTTTTCCACAGGTCCTCACTTTTCTTCTTTCTTTCATCAATTAATTTTAAGATTTTAATGGGTAACAGCTCAGTTCTAGTCTCGAGTCCACATTTGAGAGTCACACACATCTCTGTGTTTGCAGGAACTTACACAGTTTGGGGATCTGGGTATCATCCATCAGGAGATCAGGAAGGATGCCAATGTCTTCCTACAAAACCTCTTCTCCTCTAATTGCAATAGTGGTATCCGAGAAGCAGATGCAGGGTGTCAACGTCTTTGCCCTGGCAAGGTATCCTGCCTCTGTTGTTACCACTCCACTCTGCCACCGACAATCAGTAAACCAATGAGCGCAGTTGGGCTCCAATAAAACTTTATTTGCAAAAACAATGGCTGGCCTGAAGGCCATAATTTGATAACTTCTACCTTCAAAAGTATTAACGTCTCACTAAGAACCTGTTTGTAAACACGAAAGGCTTCTTTATCCACAATTTATTTGTGTAAAATGCCCTTCTTCTCTAGAGTATAAGATTAGTGCCCCATGACGCAGCAAACCCGCACTTGGTTGAGGAAAAGTACATGGTGACCTCGTTTCAAGATCCATGCTTACTCACAGATGAGCCTGGCGCTTTACACACAATCATAACAAGGATGCTGTGGCTGGAGGAGAGCCTCGAGGTCACATACTGTCTACTGTGGACCCTCGGAGGAAGGAGAACACTGTGGCAGCTGCCTGTCCACGGCGTGTGGGTCCATCTGGAAATAGGATGGCTAGTTCAGCTCGGGGGTCTGACTCTCCTCTTCCACGAAGGAGCAGCAGCCACCAGCTCTGCAGAAATGAGCTGTTTGGGGCATGTTATTCTAAATGGTCTTGGCTTAACCCCGAAACTCATTTTTGCTATTTACCACGTTCATTGAGGGGGGCAATCAAGAAAAACAAAACCCCAAAGGCCTCATTTCATGAAATTCAGACTTGAAAGCATGGGTGTAATTATTTGTTCCTTTCTGAGTGGGGCCGTATGAAATGGCATGCGTTTCCGATGGCATTTCGGCACTTTAAAGCAACAACCACCCCAAGCATGGGTTTGGCAGCGAGTTTCAATCTGCTTGGGGACCACAAAAAGTAGGCACCGCAGTTAAACAACCAAACCCAAACAAGCCACCAGCACACACCAAAACCCCGCGAATGCAAATGAAGAGTCCTGAGACAGAGACAGCCCAGAGTGTTAGCTTTGCAAGAGGCATTTCCATCTCATAAAAGGACTCAATTCTCGCACATAGAGTTTTAGAACTAGAAGAGCTAATTCAGTGTCTTTCCTGTAGGAATTAAGCAACTCCCTGGAAATTTAGGTATCCATTTCATACGATTTATCAGGAAGCCAGGCACTATGAAGTAGGCACTTGATTCTATTCTGTTGTATAAACTCCAAGCAGCCTTGGTAGCACAATGAGTTCAGTGCTGAGCTACGGACTGAAGCCCCAGCTGCTCCAAGAAACAAGTTCCAGTCGGCTTGGCAGCCTTGGAAAGCCTCTGGGGCTGTTCAACTGTGTCCTGTAAGCTGCAATTGACCCAGAGGAGGAGGAAGGAGGGTTATAGGGACCCAGAGACTTAACACTCCATACTCGTTTAACTCAGTGAGTTAAGGGCCCAGTCCTGCCCTTGAGGTTGGACTGAACCAACGACGAATGATCCCAGCTGAAACGAGACGCTTTCACCGTTGAGTGGAGCAGAGATGATTCCTGCTCCTGCCTGGCTTTGCCCCTTGGGACCTGCCCTCAATTGATCAAAGAGCTCGACCCCGGACAAAGACCAATGAGTTCCGCAGTAATGAATGATACTGTCAAATTAATTAACCCACATCTCTGTCCCCAGGAAAACCCAAAACTACAACCTCTACACAATCTACTATGAATACTGCTGCCTACCAGCCTCAACCATGCCCCCCCCCCCCACACACACACACACAAACCGTCACCCCTGGGGCCCAGGAGCACCAATGACGGATTCGGTCCACCACCTACACCACCAACATGGCCTGTTCCCAGCACCACGTCTTATGATACTACCAAGTGAGTGCATCTGCCTTCCCAAGCCTAGCACCAGACCACCCCATGCATTTTACACAGGGACAAGCTGGAGAACACCAGCCTGTACCATACACATCTCTTAGAGCTATCCTTTTTGGAATAGCACTGATGAAACAGAAGACACCTGCTGTAGAATTTCATTAAGCCATTTAATAAGTGGCCCTCATTCACACACCGGTTTCTGGGCTCTTCTCTGGGAGGCCTCCACAGCACTCTGAGGCTCACGGGCACATTTCCACAGCATCTCTGTGGAGGACGCAGAGCTCTTTCCTGACAGGGCGCGCAGCTTTCACTCCTCGTAGAAACATGACTCTCCCTCCCATTTCTGACTACGAAGACAAACAAGACACTTAATGGACCACAGGAGGACTCCCTCAAGGGCAGCCGGCTGCCAAGGCCCTTCTGTGAGCTCACCCATGGAGGCTGATGTAATCTGGGACAAGAAGCAGCCTGCTATTTTTAAACTGCCTTCAAGGGGCACAGATATCACACGTGGCAAGTTCGCTCATAACATACCTCGTGGTGTGGGCTCCATCCATTTCCCTCCTGGGGAGAATCTCGCTACCGGAGGGGGTTTCCCCACCCCCACCCTGCTCAGCCCATTAAAATCCGTCCACCAGCACCTCTTGTTGGTCCTTAGGAGAAGAGCTACCCATGGCCACCCGCTCACAGGGCCTGGCTCATCACAGCGACTTCGACAGGGAGCACAGGACTAGCAGGGTCCTTCATGAGGCAGGGGATCACGCTTTCCACTTCGCTGTATTTCCACCTCCTGACACAGACACTTAATAAATGCTTATTAAGGTCACCACGGAGAGCTCTGTCATCTGCCCGCCCAGCTTCAAAGGGGCTGGGATGATTTGCTTTGTTTACCTTTGCATTTCTCATTCTTCATCTGGGCTCTGCTCGCTGGAGGCTGTTGAAGAGCAGGGGCATTTCACACACAGGAGGAAAAGCAGCTCTCAGCGGAGGCGAAAGGACACTTGATCTTGCTGTGTATTTATATTTAGTCTGCTGACTTCTCAAAAGAAGGAAGAGGCGACGCATAGCACCCCAGGCAGTTCCTGGTGGTCGGCTTTCCAGGTATGGCACCTCTCCTCTGGGGCTCTATGCAAGCATAGCCCGGCCTTGGCTCGCCTCCCTCGATAGCACTCCCAGCCTGGGCGGCCCTCAAGAGAGGCCGCTGGTTCTGCCTTTGCATCCAGAGGGCACCTCCAGTCGCCTTACCTCCCGTGAGTGAGGCCCCCGGGACCTCTCAGCTCCGCCAAGCTCCCTTTGCCTTCATCTAAAGGACTTGTTCCTGCCCGCACCCAGCTCCATTCATGCTCAGCATCCACCTCTCCCTCCAGGAAGCCTCTCCAGAGAGTTCCACGTGCTGCTTCAGAGCACGATGGGTCCAACTGTGCACGCGCACTGGCTCGATTCCCCCAAACGGAAGTCCGCGGGGGGCTACGCATGGGTTGCGCGTGAGGTTGGCCGCTCAAACGACCTCCTGGAAGAGTGCTTCTGAAGGGTCGCAGCCTTGAAAGCCCCCCAGAGCACAGTTCCCCTCTGTGTGCCTGCATGGGGTGGTCGCGAGCTGGACAACCAGGGGCCACCCACTGCACTCCCTGCCCGAACCAAGCCCACGGCCACTGAGGGGACTCCGACTCACCGTGGGCCTTGGGGACAGAGGACAACAGGCCCACAGGGTTTCGACTGCTGTGCTCTCTGTGGAAGTTGAACGCCACGTCTCTCTCAGGAGGGTTCAAGCAGCCACGTGCTTGACCACAGTGCCACCGGGGCCTTTAACATCAGCACTCCCCGAGTGACAGCACTAGTTAGGAGGGCACTCGTCGTCCGTATCTGCTGATTCACTCAGCGCATCCCTCTGCAGGCTGCCCAGCTCGTGGCCGTGCTCACTGAAGATCCCACCCAGGAGAGCTACCGGATGGGGTGAGATCTATAATTCTGTCCCCTCCAAGATGTGTACGTTCAAAGAACGGGACTGATGACAAACTACTGTTTCAGCGGAGGGCGTGCCCACCGAAACAGGAAGGCGGCAGGTGGCTCAGAGGAAACAGAAAGGTCCCCTCCCACAGAGGCCCTGAGGAACCAACCAGCCTCTGCTGGACCCATCTCCCACGTGCCTCAGATACACTTCAGCAACATTCTCTTGACAGAAATGGAGTCTCTGTTTTAAAGGGAAATCAACTGGGACAAGACCCTAGAACTTGTTCCATGGCAAATCTCATGTTATAAGCCCCGAGTGAACAGAGAACTCCACAATTTAAATTCATGCCTAAATTCACGCCAGCCACAAATGATGCTCCTTCATACCTGCAAAACCACAGGCCAATCCCCCAAACAGAAGGAGGTCAACTTCCTATCTTGGGAATGCCCTCGAGGTCTGAGAAAGCATGGGTCTAGGAGGGCACCCTCGGAGGCTGGCGGGTGTCTTGTCCATGGAGAGATGAGCAAGTGCTATATGGAGTCCAGCGAGGGGCCAGGCCGGGGTTCCAGTGCAGACAAGAGCCGAGACGTTCTGCCCCGGACCCTGGTGGAGATGCCAGTCTAATCAAATAGACACTCGAAGGATGGACTTTCAAAACATTCCCTTTTGCTAAATTCTAAGTACACCATGCTCAGCTGCTGAATTAATCGAGCACTCATGGGATTGGGGGTAAGGCATCATTTCAGCTATTTCTGCACGTCAAAGGGATTTTGTAAACCATATTTTCCAGAATCAACAGATTGATGACACCAAAGAGTGGATAATGTTTCCACATTCAAACCAAATGACGAAGGGCTTGGTTTTCATTATATCCTTACACAGCTAGTAACCACCCCAAAACAAAAACAAAGGACTACCATTTGGGGTGAGATTCTTCCACTTTCAAGAACAACTGTGTTTAATCTTATTACCTGGCACATAAGAGGTACTCGAATAAATGTTGAACCGAACAGAAAAAAAATCTCAGGAATTACTGTACAATATGTTTTTGCTAATTTGAGATATGTTCTTCAACTTCTTTTTTCACTCATCTCTTTGGGCAAAAACATGCATGTTGTCTCGGCTTCTGGTGATCACTTCCTTGTCTAAGCTTGGGTGGAACAGTTACTTTGGGATTATTTTCCTCAAGTAAAATTTAAAACCCATGTTTTAGTCACTCTGAGGCTCAAAGGATCCATACAGTAGGCATAAGGTTACTAGATTATGCTCTGCAGATTCTTTTCTCTTTTCTTTTCTTTTGTGTGCGTCTCTTCACCACCCACACACACCTACTTCCCAAATAAAAATCATGCCAAAGACAAATCAAATCTTTAATAGAGAGTTTCGGGGTCTTTCTATGTAGCCTCCATTCAGCAATCTTAGTAATCAATCCGAGAAAAAATCTGCTTAATCTTTTGGAGGCTTGGGGTTTTGTTCACTTAAGAATGAGAGACTGTCCAAGTATGCCTTCAACACGAGAACACTTGGTTCTACTAACCTGGCATTCCCATAGTGGGTGCCTAAGTAAATGTGAGGATAGCTCATGGTGGCCAGCTATCAAAAAGAGACAGCATCTGGGGTCTTAAAGGCTTGAAGGTCATCAAGCAGCCATCTAGCTGAGAAGCCACAAAGCTCACATGGAAGAAGCACTCTAGTCTGTGTGATCATGAGGTGTCAATAGGATCAGGTATCAGCCATCAAAGAACAAAAAGACCCCACAGCGTTGTGAATGAGGGGGAGTGCAGAGTGGAGACCTAAAGTCCTCTGTAGGAAACTGGACATCCCTTTACAGAAGGGTCGAGGGGAGGAGATGAGCCAGATGAGCCGATGAAACATACAACTTTCCTCTAGTTCTTTAAGGCTTCCTCTTCAACACTTACCATGATCCCAATTCTACCTTACAAATCCAGTTAGACCAGATAATGTATACTGGTACAGATAAGAACTGGAAAAATAGTGAATCCAGGACAGATAAACCTCTCAGGACCAATAATGAAATTAGCGATATGGGGAAGTGGGAGGGCAGAAAGGAGGAATGAATCACAATGATCTCCATAAAACCCCCCTCTCTGGGGGATGGAAAACAGAAAAGTGGGTGAATGGAGATATCAGATGATGTAAGATATGACAAATTAATAATTTATAAATTATTAAGGGAGGGGAAAAATGAGAAGCTGATACCAAGGACTCAAGTAAAAAGAAAATGTTTTGAGAATGATGATGACAATAAATATACAAAATGTGTTTGACACAATGGAGGGATGGATGGGTGGTGATGAGCTGACCAAGCCCCCAAGAAAGTGATTTAAAAAACAAAACAGAATGAGTGAATGTCACTAGCTCCTCTCTGAGGGCTTTTCCCCTCGGATTCCCCACAAGTTCAGAAATATGCCTTATCTGTTACCTAACAGGATTTCTGTGATCAGAAATGAAATGGATCTTGATTTCCTTTCAAAGGGAAGGACTCTACGTTACAACCTGAAAGAAAGCATGACTTTTGAAAATAATTCCTATCCATCCACTAAGTCCACAAAATGGCGACTCGGAGTCTCAAAGCAACAGAAGGACCCCCCAGCTGTGTCCCCACAGTCACCCTCAGGACACCTGGGGACGTTCCAGTCCCAGCTTCCCCGAGAGGATGGGTGCTCAGGCAAATCACTCTAGGGAGTTTAAGCAGGGTCACCAGTTACTAAGCGATCATTTGAACTAAGCAAAGCCCGTTGATATTGCATGCTAAATCTGTTGGTTAGCTTAATTTTTTTCAACCCCTGAAATACACTCAGTCAGCCAAACAAAGAACCACCAAGAGTGTACACCACCAAAAAGTCCACATTTTCATAAATACCCAATGTTCGACTGCCACCTAGCGGTGAGATGCACTTTGTACATAAGGAAGTCGATGATAATCAGCAAATAACCTTAAATTTATGCAAAATGATAGCTTTAAAAACAAAATACAGCAACCGAAGATGATTCCTCTGCTGTTCACCATTGCCTTCAGGGGAGTTTAAGAGCATCCTCATTCTCCTCATTAATCCATTGTCCTCAGAGAAATTCCTGAAGTGGTTTACCCCAGATGGAGCCAATAGCAGCATTCTACCCC
>PVJH01016827.1:0-49443 GCA_004026705.1 Nesogale talazaci | reverse complement strand
TGTCAGTTCCAAGTGGGAATGTAAAATGGCACAGTCTTATGGAAGATTGCGTGGTGGTTTCTCAAAAAGGAAAACTGGGAAGTCCCATAGCAATTCCACTCATTATGCACCAATATGACTTACAAGCAGAGGCATTAAAATCAAAGAAAGAACTAGATGGCCGCTTGTTTTATCCTCAAGTCTTTAGACAGCTGGCACCATCAGCTTTCTTTACCACTCTTGTTCATGCCCCCACATGCCCTCAGTGATGGCCTTGGGAAGACAAGCACACAGTGACTTTTTTCCTGCGTGATGCCTGAGAACAGATCCTTTCAACAACTTGTGGCCAAAGTGGCTGGTGTGCTTCTTCCGTGTGGGCTTGGCTACTTCTCATCTAAATGGCCGTTTGATTTTCCTTCAAGTTTTCAAGACCCCAGACACTATATCCTTTGATATCTGTGTGCCATCAGCTTTCTTAATGACATTTGCTTCTACACCTGTTTGACTTCAGTGATCATACTGGGCCAGTAAGCATTATGGAATACCAGATTCATACTGAGGGAGTACCTGGGTGGGGGCCCAAGGTGCAACTGCTACCTTAGCACTAAACTTATAAATATATGTACCTAGATTTATTTCCTCCTTATCATAAATAATTATAGTTACATGTGTACCTGTCTGTGTTTCAAACTCTGCAAGTACCCTTTGCCTTCTAGTTCTTTTCTTTCCCACGATAGAAGAAGCACAGCAGCTTGTGTGACCATGAGATTTGTTTAAAGAATCAGGTATCTGGCATTAAAGAACAAAAATCATATCATTATGTGCCCAACCACCCAATATGATCACTGAAGACAAATGGGTACAGAGGCAGCAGAGGGGAGAAAACTGATGGTAGCCAGCATCCAATGATAAAACATGTGGGGTCTTAAAGGCTTGAAGGTAAAGAAGCATCCATCTAGCGCAGAAGAAGCAAAGCGCATATGGAAGAAGCACACCAGCCTGTCTGATCCTGAGGGGTCGAAGGGAGCAGGCATCAAGCATCAAAGAACAAGAATCACATCACTACAAATGAGGGGGAGGGCAAGGTGGTGACCCAAAGGCACCCCCTTACAGAAGTGTCGCGGGGAAGAGACGGGCCAGTCAGGGTTCAGTAAAGTAATGATGAAATCTGCAACTTTCCTCTAGTTCTTCTAGGCTTCCTCCCCCAAACCATTATGATCCAAATTCTACCTTACAAGTGCACCAGGACTGGAAGAGGTACACTGGTACAGATGGGAACTGGAAATATGGGGAACCCAGGACTGATGCCTCAGGACTAGTAGGGAGATTGGAGTTACTGGATGGGTGGAGGGAGGACGGGGTCGAGAGGGGGAGTCAATGACAAGCATCTACACATAACCTCCTATCTGGAGGATGGACATCAGAGGAGTGGGCAAGGGGAGATGTCGGGCAGTGTAAGGTATGACAAGATAATAATAATTTATAAAGTATTGATTGTTGGTGGGGAAAGGAGGGGGAAGGGTGAAAAACTGATGTCAAGGGTTTAAGTGGAAAAGCAAATACTTGAGAATGGTGATGGCAGCAGGCATGCGAAGGAGCTTGGAACAGTATATGTATGCATGGATTGTGATAAGCCATGTAGGAGCCCCCAATGAAATGATAATTTTTAAAAAAATAAAAGAAAGAAAAAGTAGAGGAGCGAGACACTGTGCAACAATATTCATTGCAACACTGTTCACCACAATCCAAAGTGTTAACAGTCTAAATACCTATCCACAAAGGGCCTCCTAAGCAAATGGTGAAGCATGGTCACAATGAAATTCTATGCAGTCAACTGTTATTATGAGGCATCATTGAGTGGTTCCGATCTGCGTGGACTCTGTGCGTAACAGAACAAAGGGTCTGCTCTGCACATGCTCGCAATTGCTCTTATGTTTGAGCCCATAGTGGAAGACACTTTGTCAGTCCATCTCCTTGAGGACTTTCCTCCTTTCCACAAGTCTTCTACTTCACCAATGACCTTCGCCAGAACTGATTTTTCCTTACAACATGTACGAAATAGGAAACTGAGGTCACTCCATCCTTGATTCTAAGAAGAACTCTAGCCATACTTCTTCCAAAACAGACTTGGAAGTAGGATACATGAAATATCGATACATACTACAGTATAGACGGAGCTTAAAACATGACGCTGAATGAAATAGGTCAGACACAAAGTACAAATATCATATGTATTTCCTAATTTATATAAAAATACAAGGTAAATGTTCAGAAGTTACAATTATAAATGGTTTACCAGGGATCAGATGAAGGAAGGACGAGGGAATGTAACAGTAATAGGAGAAAACTCATACTGATTAAAGGTAGGGTTACACAGCTGCTTTTTTTGTAAATCCTTCATCAATAAATTGCATACCAAAGTTAAGCCTGTTTTCCAAAATTGTGTGATAGATTCACGTCAGTGACCTCAGATATGAGGTACTGGATGTACTGGAAGTACTGGATGGTGCTCAGCTACTATTACAGAATAATTGTTTCAAAGATTCTACAGAAGACTGCTGCTCAAGAGAGGGAATGAGAAATTTCTGATGAACTTTAGACTGCCTGTAACCATGGAGGTTGGATAAACGTCTGAAATTCTTGCTCTTAAATTATCTTTAAACCTTAAACTTAAAATAGTCCTTGAAGTCCTCCTCATTAAAGTGATTATTTATTTGCACCAGTAAAAAGATCTGCCTTGCCCATTACTTCTTTTAAGAACCACCTAGATGCGATCAACTTTGCATTAGACATCCTAAAGATTATATAGAAACTTCAGGGGAAAGTAGTTTATTCCAGTGTGGGGCCGGAGGGGGCAACAACACAGAAAGGGAAGGAAGAAATGCCTAAAGTCTCTAACCAGTAATGTAGAAATGACTGCTTTGGTATACATTTTACCCTATATATTCTCAAAGAAGCAAAATAAACAAAATCTAAGAAAAAATAAACATATTATATCCAAAGAGAAAAGCAGTCTTTTCCTTTTGAATGGAAATGAGGCAAATTGTGGGAAAATGTGTGCTTGGTAGATTATTTTGTAAAATGTACATGTAGGAATATGTTCAAGTTGTCAGAACCAAAGAGCAATTTGCATCTTCATTTTCAAAACTACTCTTAAAAACTCAGAGGAAGTAGGGAGGAGACATATGTTTAATAATTTGAAATTATGGGTTCTTTCAACTGCACAGACCTAACTCCTGATTAAAGACTTCCTGGGATGCAATTTCTTTCCAATAGGGTAGAATTCAGCAACAGCAGCAGCAGCTGAA
Organism: Nesogale talazaci; assembly: GCA_004026705.1. NCBI lineage: Eukaryota > Metazoa > Chordata > Mammalia > Afrosoricida > Tenrecidae > Nesogale > Nesogale talazaci. The sequence goes on along the minus strand of PVJH01016827.1, from coordinate 46,156 downwards.
CACTTTCAAACCATGAATTTAAAATCCTCAAAGGAATGGAAATCATAACCTGATTTGCTATTCTTTCTTTTCCCACTCTCTGAACTCACCACTGCCTGCATTTAGTTTCCTAGCAAAGATTTTGGTGATGGGCAAAAGCCAGAAACTATCTTGTCTCTTGACTAGCAAAAGAGCAATCTGGAAGAGCTATAAAACCAGTGATGAGAAAAAGCTTAAGTTGACAATAGTCACATGATTCTCTGATCCTGAATCTAAAAAAAAAAGTTTATGGTTATAAAACTCGATTACCTCAAAGTTACATTCTTATTAACTTCTGCCTGTAAATTCACTGAGTCATCCGTTCTTACAAGTATGATCAATGAGAACACATTTTATGCGGATTCCAACTCCGCATCGGGATAGCTATAACCAAAATAAAAATTGGCAAAGCAAGGAAATTGGCAAGCATGTGTTTTGCAAAACCAAACTATCATCAAAAATCGTCAAAGAAAAATGTGTTCAATCCAGCAAATGTGACTCTACTTGATCTGATCTGAAAGGCTAATTATATTGTTGTTTTCTTTCTTCTTATATTGTTATTTTCTGACTTAACTAAATGCCCACCAATATATTTTATTATTAATAAAATTTAATATTATCCATGGCTCTTTGATATTTTGATGCCTGAATACACGAGTGAGTTAGCATCTAGCAGGCTCACTTGGCGTACATTTGGAGAAAGGATTCTCACTGTGAGGGACGTGTGTTAAGGCGGAAGTGATGCTGAAAGCACGCGGCCTCGCAGTGTGCAGTGGTGCCGACCGCGGCTCGCAGCTGGCCGCCTCACCGTACTACGCATCCACTGGCAGGCCCCGGGGCACATTCCCCGCAACCCGCTCCTGTGAAGATTTCCAGTTATGGAAAACCTGTGAAGCAGTTTTGTGACACACGGGTCATCGTGAGTCAGGGGACTGAATGACAACTGACAGTAACCAGAACGTCATAAAAATTAAAACCAGAATATTTAATCATCTCTGGGTCATAATGAAACAAGTACGACCAAGTTGCACTGTCATCTACAATAGCAGCGTTTCAGAAGTTGGTCATCAGGCTTTTCTTCCATGTGCCTGAGTGGGTTCCAACCTCCCACTTTTTGATTCATTAACAGTTTGCACTTTACTTACCTATGAAGGGGGGCACATAGACCCCAACACGTACAAATCCTTGGTCCTTTTTCTTTCCTCTTTTTTCATTATTGGTAACAGTCAAAGACGCCACCACTGCTCATATTGTTCACTGCCTATGCCATTGTTAACCAATAGACCAAATGTTAACATCTAGACACGATTGAAAGAATTTCCAGAGACACACGTTTCAAAAGAAGTAGCTGTAGATCCTATGTGACAGAACTGACATTTTAAACCTTATAGTACCTTCCTCTTTCTCCTCTATACTAGTTATAAAAGTGCATAAAACCAATATTTTGGGAATGAGAGGTGCTCAGTCCATTTTCATGAGGTCCCACACACCACATTTCAGGATCTCAGCTGGTCGACTCCACGCACTTCACACGGCCCACCACAGCAGGGTCTACCAAGGAAGTGCAGCAGAATACACAGAATTGGTGTTCTTATGTTCACAAGGTAACTTACAGGAGAACCAGTAACGTAAATCCTTCACCATCGAAATTCTCGGTGTCAACATATTAACTTACTACATAATGATGACAGGCATTAAAAACCAATCAGCTCTTATACAGATCTTGTTGCTTTGTTAGGGGCCTTTAAGTCATTTCTGAATCCCTGCACCATGGAGCGGTGCCCTGCCTTTATAGACTGATTACAGGCATATGGGTTAATATCGAACTTGTGACTTTGAACTGGACTGGACTGGGATGTTTTCTCAACGTCCTGTTCCTCTTGTATATAAACCTTTTCTTTATATCCATAAGCCTGTCTTTGAAATTTGTTCCTCTAGTCCACCCAGAGTGACACACATGGTATTTTCAATATTCTTTCTCAGCACCAGAATTCAAATCCATCGATTTTTCCCATTCTTTTTTATCCAATATCAACTTTCACATGCATATGTGGCCATGGTTTGGTTTTTCTTACATTGAGTTGTACACCACAATAAAGGCAAGTGTTTCATCAGCAAGTACCTCAAGTTCTCCCTAGTTTCAGGAAACAAGGTTGTGCCATCTTCATTTTTGTAAGTTATTAGTAAGTTTTCCCTATATACTTGTGCCATATTCTTTTTTATAAATCAGCTTCTTTGACTGTTTGCTCAGAGTACAGATTGAATAAGTATGTTGGGAGGCTACAACCCTGATGCACACTTTCTCTGATTTTAAAGCATGCAGCATTCCTTTGCGTCTTTCTCACAATTGCTTTTATACCATGTACAAGTTCTGCATGGGCCCAATGTAGAATGGAATCCCCATTCTTCTGCAGGCAATATATAGCTTGCTATGGTCCACCCACTCCAATGCCTTGGAGCATCAATAAAACACAAGTGAATGCCAACATATTCTAGAGCCAAGATCAACCTGACTTCAGTAATGATATATCTTATTTCACATGCTCTTCTGAATCTAGCCAGAACTTCCAACAGCTCATTTTCAAAGTACCACTAACAACCTTTGTTGGAGAATCTTTAAGGAAAGTTTACTTGTATGTGATGTCAATAATATTTTTCTATCATTTTCACACTCTGTTGGGTCACCTTCTATATAGTCGTGACAAATGGGCATCCCTTCCCAGCAGTTGGTCAGGGCGTTATCTACCAAATTTCTTGGCATAGACGAGTGAGTTACTCCAATGCTTCATCAGCTTGATGAAACATTTCATTTGGTTTCCATCAATTCCTTGTTTGGGCTAATTGTCAGCTACAAAGCTTGTCTTTCCTTTCTCAATGCCATTGGTTTTTGATCATATGGCACCCCTTGAGATAGGGCCAGTTCCTATTGGTTCAGTGAGTTTGTGGATTCTTCCCATCTACCTTTGAGGCTTTCTTCACTGTTCAATATTTGACCCATAGGCCCTTCAATACTAAAACTCTAGGCTTGCATATCTTTTTACTACATTCACTGTCCGACTTCTGTTAGTTCTCACAATCGAATTACTCCTATTTTGGAATAAGTATGCTAAATATGGTAGGGAATACACACACACATACATAAGCAGGCAAGACATATTACAAAGTCTCAATTGGGCTCCAGTTCGGTTTGACCAGATTAAACATATGAGAAAACATAACGTTAACAATAAAAAGCAAATCCAGAGACTCAATGGGCTACTGTTATCTGAAAATATTGAACTTAGAACAACATTTGGATGAGAAGAAAGACATTTACACAAAGGCAGAAGATCACAAGCAATTACCTATGCTAAAAACAATTATGCTATCTTAAAATATTTTAAGGAATAATAGTGGTTTTGATTTTTGTACAATAGTTACTTTAGTTGCTTTTGTACATGATCTCCAAGTATAAAATAATACTATGTTGTGGATGAAACCAAACCACCAAGTTCCTATAACAAATTAATTGTTGCTTCTTAAAGTATAAAAATAAATATTATCTTTTTAGGATGACATTTCCCTGTTAAAAAATTGCATATGAAGTTATTAGTAACTTTGTTGAACTCCAGTTTTCACTCATCCAGCAAACATGTACTAAATATCTATGTATGCTTGTCAGCATTCTCCATTAAAGGAAATGAAATAAAATGAAGATGCAATACTTTCGACTCAGTATGCAGTGAAAGGATTAGTGCCCAGAACCAGCATCAGATCTTCAATCATGCCTAGCAGGTTGCTTTACCCACTACATAGTGGAGGCCATTAAACTTGGCTTCCATTGGGGATCCATTGAGAATGATTGAGCTGAGAAGATGTAGTACCAATATGAAGTCCCTTGAGAACTAAAGTTGTGCTACATGCACAATCAATTCAGCTAATGTCCAGTCTAATCACTCAGAAGAACCCAGTAGATTGTGATAATAACTATAACGATGTCTATATTTTATTTGTGCTGCCTGTGGCCAAACCTAATGTAGTGTGCTTTATGTCCATCACTTGATTTATTCCCCACCATTATCGTATGTGCTGGGTATAATTAGTAAAAACAGTTTTATAGAAAAGAAGGCTGAGGTGTATAGACTGGTGAAAACACTTAAGGTCACAGTTGTCGTTAAGCACGATTCAGGATTCATATTATCAAATGCAACAGAAGATAAACATTGCAGAGATAAAGTAGTAATCTCTCCCCTTCTCAATATCATTCAATCAAGAGAGAAAATATTTAGAAGGAGGAATAGTGCAATGAATTCATGGTTCATCATTGCATTTTCATGAACTTTGCAAGAGCACAACATTCAGTTGTACATTCAGAACAGCAGTCTCACTTACTGCTATTTTTTAAACAGTAGACTTTATTGAATTTTACCAATCAGGTTCATTAAGCATTAATATATAACATGGTCTGTTATAGTTTAACGTATTATCAGGACAATCCACTCCATGTCTAAAATAATATGCAATTTTCAAAGTTAACTTGAGGTTTTCTAACTTTCTACTAATGGAATTGGCTTAACTGTATAATCTAATTTTGAGCCATAAACATTTTAAAACAAAGATTTCAATAAGAATTAGACTGTCTTAGTGGTTAACAGGCACAGCCTATGTATTTGAGAATATGGACTATTTCTTTCCTATTTTCCCTTGGGCTTGTTTACAAATTTCAAGTATAATCATTCTAAAATGAAAGCGTGACTACCTTGTTGACAGACATAAGAATCTACAAAACAAAGAATTAATCATTTCCAGCTGGTCTGAAATAGCTCAACATATACCAGTGTAGCCAGAAATGTTATTCCGATTTCCAATATATTTACCAGACTTACTATATCTGCTTAAACAGACTGTGTGTGTAACATTTTCTGGATTTTAAAAACTCTGCTAAGCGGAACTCGAGTGTAGTCTAGCCAGACTTAAAAAGCCATTTGACATATATGGATTCTTGCTGATAAATAATGATGGCTCTCTAAAATTGGATTCTTTTTTTCTGGATAGAAGGACAGATTTACATATCATTTTAAGTACAGTGCATGTTTATCAATTTAAAGGGGCAGGGGTATCTTCTTGAAATCGGGCTTTACTCACTTTGTCCTTCTACCTCTGTTTATTTTGAATATCTTTTCTGATGCCCAATTTTATTCATATGTTCCCGTTTACCACAGTTTGTTGTAAAGACAGCTTTAAATACTTTGGATATTTTTTCTTTTTAAAGTTGTATCAGAAATCAGATTCAGTAAAGGTCAGAGAAGCTATTTCTAAAAGGAAACCTAAGCTGTATCTGAATGATGCACATGACACAAAAATTAAAATGTTCTCAGCTAAACATTTCTGCTTAAAAAAAAAAAGAAAAGTACTCCTTCCTTTGGTCATATCAAAAGCATGGAAGCTCAGAATTAAAGTGGGGCTGTCCCCATAAGTAAAGTAACCAGATTTTAAGTGGAGCACCATTGACCTGGGGGTTGGGGGTCCTTGATTAAAAGTGTGGTCTATATGGAGCAAGAGAAATGTTCATAGAATGCAAAAATAGTAATATATTTATTTTAATTTTAAAATGCCGAGAGATGTTGTTAAGTTGTTAAAAAGCAGGGTGTCTGGTCACTTTATCATAATGGTTTCTTCTTAAACCTTTACGGAAATGTGCTGGTCTCAATTGAATGCCAGTTTTATGCAACTGAGGAAACTCGGCCGTCCATAACAGGAGAAGAAAACTTCTAAGTGGAATCTCCCCATCTGCATCTCCTGTGAAATGGTAAATGGTGGTGGCCTAAATGCCTTCTGACTCCAAGTTACAGTTTGAATCGTGTTCCACTCCAAAAGATATTGAAGCCCTGACTTCTGGTACCTGTGAACAGAACCTCGTCTTTGGTGATACTATAAAAACATGTCACACTGGGCTAGGTGGGTCCTGATTATATCTGAGAAGTGTCCTTGTAAAGGAAAAGAGACATACATAGACAGACAGAAGGAACATTGTCATCAGGTGACAATGTTTTTATGTCAGACGTGTACATCAGAGGCACCTAGGGCTCTTTGAAGCTAAGCTGGATAAGAAAGGACGTTCAAATGCCTTCAAAGAGAATGTGATCTTACCGACACCTTGGATTTATACTAGAGTTCCCCAGAACCATCAGACCATGTTTCTGAAGTTTAAAACCAGTCACTGCTTGGTACGTTGTTACTGCAGTCTGAGGAAGTTAACGTGTTTTTTCACTTTACCATGGAGCAGGACAGCCAAACTAAATGCAGCCACTTCACTACTGGCCTTGTGTCTTCAAAGTAGAGAAGGAGAGGAGGAGATTTAGAACTGGAAATGCCTTCAAAATGGGAAGTGGAACTGGAAGAAATTGCAGACAAACTGGGAGACAAACTGGGCCAGGTGCAAGCTGAGGGAATAGGGGAATAGAAGGTACTAATTAGTCGAACCAGACACAGAGAGGGGAGATGTACCAGAATAAAACAAAAAGTACTGCTTATAAATTTATAATTCACACATACATATATTTTTGTTGTTGTTTCTCCAAATAAAATGTCTTGAAACTCGTGATCAGCGAGTGGCTGCAAACAAGTTCTCTAAGCAACAGTGTTTATTCTCCTTAGGGCTTCTTCAAAACCATTCACTCACAGCCCTGACTGCCAAGGGGATCTGCTAGGCCACTTAAATTCAAGCTCCAAAGGTTATGGCAGCTGTTGTGGGGATTTGAAGGGGGGATCTCACACTCTCCAAGAACACAGGGCAATCAGGGGCTTAGCATGAAGATGTTTTAAAATCAAAACTGCATTGGTGAGGACAATGTTGAGAGGGTTGCACCAAAGAGAAAAAAATTTGTCGATTACAACAATAAATCTGATTATTCTTTGAGGTTAGCAAGGATTTCTATGCAGGGATTTGGTGGGAAAACCTTACCCATCCACCCTAATTTCCCCCCTGAAGACTTCATTTTGTTTGTGAAACTCAAAGGACATGATAGGAGACCAAGGATAATGTCAGAAGTAAATGTGGACTAAATCGAAGAGTACAAAATCCTTTATGGGAAGGTAAAAAGAGACAAGGTCTGTACTCAAAAGTGTACAGGTGTACGTATGGTTTCTTATATCTAAAATGCTTTCCCCCAGAGCTCGACAATGTGTAGGAAATGCTTTAGTTCTTCTACTCTTTAATTCTATTCTGAATAAAATTATATTGCAACTTTAAAATTATGATAAAATATTTATATCCTACCTCTGCACCAAACTAGTTTATTCAAGTTATTATGACCAAGAGGAGTAAAGACTGAACAAACATACTTCTGGTTTTACAACACTCTTTCCAACTTGTATTCTCGTTCTAGTTTATAGGCCTGTAAAATGGTTTGACTTCCACATTTACTTCTGTGCTTTGCAATTACATCCTCCCACCTGCACTCAGGCAAGCAATACATTGATTAAATGTACTCGCATGTTCTCTGATACATTCACAGGAACAAATAACTTAATCCCAGTGTAGTTCAAGTTTTCTTAGGTGGATCAATGATTGCTTAGTGAATTTAAACTCCATACCAGGGTGAAGGACCTTCTCTATACCTTAATAACATTTTCATGGGTCACAACTCATTTGAGTCACAGTTTCCTTCATGCAGGAAGCAGCACGGACATTTCGGTTCTCTTTATAAATGCCTGTGGAGGCATTCCCGGCAAGACCTCGCATAGAAAGGCATAGAAAGTACAGGATGTTGCTGCGTCTTGTGGAACCCTCTTGAAGCCACTGGATAGTAATCTGCACACTACGTGGCTAGAACCTGTGCTTCCAAGTCTCCTGGAATATACTGGTCTTGAGTCAGGTGGAAGCTGCTGATTATCCTGCGTTTCTATGACTCCTGGAAAAAAAGCCCAGTCTTGAGGAAAATAAGACCCCAGCTCAGCTTATCTGACAATCTTTCATTTTGACCTCTGACATAGGACCTATCAGAATGCTTACAGCTTCCCCATAGTATAGCTAAGATCCTGTAATGCAATTGGACAGTAAGATCCTATAACTCAATTGGACAGTAAGATCCTGTAATGCAATTGGGTAGTTTTTCCTGTAATGTGATTGGACAGATTAGTCCTCCAAGACAATTGGATGGCTGGCTCAGCCAGTTACACCTCATTTATACCACTCAGCTGGAAACACCTCAGTTACATAGTCCATGGTGTGGGTCTATTGTCTTTCATGTTGCAAACCTGTAAACTTTTAAGGATAATAAAGGAAGTAAATGAAAGAAGTTGTTTGATTGGTTAATAAAGCAAATATAAGCCTTGCAAAAACTATAGTAGAGACAGATCTATGCCTAGAAGCGTGGTCTCCAGAGTCTGTGTGCAGGTCAGTTGTTCAGTCTATCTCTCTCACCTCCCTCTATGCTGGACCTGTTCCCAAAAATGCCCACTAGAATTTGACACTCTTGAAGATATCTTTGCTCTTGCATATTGCTTAATAAACAATGATATTTCTGCATTAGGGTTTATGAATAAAGTATACCTTCTCATTATACTTGGCATCAATTCTGCTATAACTAAAAGCATGAATTTAAACAAAAAACATGTACTATCCATTTAAAGTCCCAGTGCTTATTGAATAAATAGATGCAAACATAACATTTGGAAGTTTCACCAGTGGTACATACAATATCATACTACTGTTGGTATGCATTGCTTTTCAGTCAATTCTGATTCATATTGACTCCATGTGTGAGTGGTCGTATCACTTCATAGGAGACAGGGTTGCTTGCAGCAGATTGCCTGGTCTTACTTCTAAGGCCCCTTTGGCTCAATTTGAATCTCCATCTTTTACTTTGGTGCTTAAGTGGGTGCTCCCCCTAAGAAGTCATCTACAAAATGATAGACACCTTCTTATAGAAGTAGCATAATTTTACGCATGTCAAATTATAATTTGACAATGTAAAATTATATATATATATATATTACATTATACAAAACATGACATTCTATCTTCAAAAATACTTGAATTTGCTCTGGAAATGGGCATCAGAATGGCCGCGACTTTAGCCTTATTGTAGAGGCTGCCGCAGGCTTCTGTGAGACTATAAGGAAAGTGGTGAGAGTGTGGCTCCTGGTAGACATGGAGACTGACGCGGCGAGTAGCCTGAAAGACAGAGTGGGCTGCGTAGGCTGTGACGTACTCCGCAGGCCACAAGAGCCCTGTCCTCAGAAGGAACTGGTGATAGTTTGAAGTCCTGTTGTGGCTATTTTGAAGTGACTGATTGTTGATCAAGAGCCCTCACCTTTCCATTCTGTACTGGGCTGTAGTTAGATGATTTCACGTCATCTTGCTACATAAAAGTGTAGGGATAGAATCTAGTTCGTCAATCAGGTCACAGACTGATGGCACTTCCCTGTGGGCACGGACTTCTCATAAGGAGGGCCCTGAAATGCCCCATCCCCAACCCCTGACCCCCACCTTTACCTTCTTGCTGATAAGTGACTCTGAGACCTGCCAGAGTCCTAGAGATGTCTCCACCACCATTGGATCTACAAGGCTTTGCACTCACAAGCCTATGATATTCCTGCATTCTGCATCATTGCTTCTGAATACGTAAGTCTGAAGAGGGGCTGATGGACTCGTACCTGACTTAAAAACTTGTGCGGGACTGGGTTGGGATATTTTCCCAAAACATAGAACTTCTTGATACAAAGCTCTTTCTTACACATATATAAGTGTCACTAGATTTGTTTCCCTACTAGAACTGGCCTAACACATGAGTCCAGTGAACACCATAGCTGGCGTTGGTTTGAGGCTTGCACACATGTTCATTTTGCATAATTTTATAAGACTCAGTCATTCAGGCACAGCTGTTTCTATTAAGGCCATTGTGCTTGTAGCAAGTTGAATCATATGGAAGCAAACAGAAACTTCATATTATGTTCAAATCGTCCTTTATATTAATTCTGTTTAAAAGCAAATGAAATCCATAGGTCCCAAACAAGCATTAGAGTAGAAATGGCAGCACTTCCATTTGATGAAACCATAACTCATCTGCACGGAGAGTCCTGGTGGCACTGCAGATTAGGCACTGGGCTGGTAACTTTGAGGTCAGGGATTCAAACCACCTTCCAAACTCAAAGAATAGAAGACCCAAAGACAGTGAACTAGTAGTTTAGAGGGCAAAGAACTCAACAAAAGCTTGTTTCTAATTCCAGAAAATGGGTTTCTTAGATCAATAGGATTTTAGATGGCTCGATGTCTACTGTTTCACAGAAGAAGGCTGACTTAAGGAAGTACTTAGACTAGTGTCACAGGTATTAGATTCCTATTTTGAAATTGCCTGCTCTTCTGTGGAAAGTAGGGCAAAAAGTGAAGCACCAATTAGCTATAGAAGCAAATAGTACGCATCCATTTTGTCTAATTCCTCTTTGGGTTTATTCCTTCCAAGGGGAAAAAATGTATTGCCAAGCACCACTAGATACTATTTTATAGCCCTTCTAAAATTTCCACCCAGTGCACTTTACTTCACTTTATTTTTTACAGAATAAGGAAAATTCTGAGCACAGGAAGTTTAAGTTATTTAACTATAAACCACAAAGGATAAATAATGTTAGAGGAAACATTATGCCAGAAACCACTTTCCTTCAGAGCTAGCGTTTTTCGCTGCATGTTGCCTAGTTATTTAAATTCTATCTATCACTTAATCGCAGTCCCAGGATTAAATGCTCTCTCTTGAAACCCCAGCTTTTAGTTATTCTTTATGAATAGGCTTATCAATCCATATATATGTACAGTTTATTTTAAAACACTTTTCTGATGATAATGGAAAGTGATGTGTTGGTTTGTAGCCTTTGTTGAGTCCTTTAGGCTATGGTTTGGCCTATTTTTTTACACATCTGGTCATCAGGTGGCATTAGAAGGAGTACTTGCATAATTTATTATTTATGCATGATTTTTCACCAAAGAGAAGCACACCTGCTATTTCATTCCATTTCATAAAATTATTACTTTCATACATTTCAAGGAAAATGAAGAGGACTCTGGTTTTTATCTTCCTTTCTTAATCTTGCATTTCCATTCACAATGAAATAGCTCTTAAACGTTTTGATGTAAAACCGAGTCCAAGATAACAGAGATTGAAATTCAGACATACAAAGCCCTCCTTTGGAAATGAAAATGATCTCCAATAACACTGCAGCCCAGTCAAACTCACTGTTTCAAATGCACTTTAAAATGAGGCAATCTGTTTCTTCCTGTGAGATGTATTATTTTAAGAGACCTCCTCATATTTGCTGTGTTGCAAGTTATTGGATTTCCCATAAGCTTGTCCACTGCCAGCTCTCAGATCATACCAGGCAAGTGGGAGAAAATTCACTAAATTGGCAATTTCCCACATTGTGCTCAGGGATACAAGTCAAATATCTGTATAAGACTTCAGAGTTGGAGAAAAGGGTAGTTAAAAGTTTTTGTGCTCAGGTACTAACTCAAGAGTGAAAGGAAATGTGATAATGCATCTCTTACAATGAATTTTAAGAAAAAAGACTTTCACAGAGACAAGGGTGCCTATATTCAGCAAAATTATGAAGAACTTGGTCTGATTGATGCATGAAGCTGTAAAAGTTTGTGCTTGTGTGTATTTGTGTTAACGAGAGAGGAAGAGGAAGTCAAAGACTTGAAATGCATTCTGCATATCTCTGAGTAGTAGCCGATTGTTTTCCCATACTTGTTACCATGATAAAATTTGAGATACTGATGTGTCTCAAGAGCTTCTGTTCCCTTAACTGTAAAGTAGTTGTCATCATATAACTCATTCCATAAAATAAATAAATTATTTCAATCTCCAGAGATTGGTCCCGCCTGATAACATACCCAAAGTATGTGACACAAAGTCTCACCATCCTCACCTGTAAGGATGTTTCTGGCTACACATCATTAGCTTCATTCCTTTTTCAGACAGTCCAAAATATAGTCCATATTCTTTGCCAACAGCAAACTATAAATCTTTCTATTTACTTATTCAGCCTTTGTATGCATTTGTGGCAACTGAAAACAACATGTCTCAGTCCTCAAGATGACGTATTTGTTCTTTAACACTTTAGAGAGTTCTTGTGCACCAATTGATAATGCAACTGCTGCCTCCATGGAAATTGATTGGATCACAATTAAATAAAATTTCTCACAACTTCAACTTTTGTCTGCATTTATAGGAGGCTGACGTAGGTTCAATTGTGAGGATTTCTGTTTTCCTTAGATTGCAGAGTATTTCATTCAGAAAGTGATATTCTTTTATTTTTATCAGTGTTTCAAGACTTTGCTTTCAGCAAGAAAGGTGAGCCATCTGTACATCAAAGGTTGTTCATGGGTCTTGCTCCAGGTTTGATGCCACATTCGTATGCATATAGTCCAGGTTTTCAGATTATTTGTTCTGTACACACACTGAGTAAATACTGTGATGTAACCCTGAAGCATACCTTTCCTGATTTTAAATATGACGTGTCCCTTCCTTCTATGTACAGGTACTACATGAGTGTTAATTAAGTAATTAAGTGTTCTGGGTTTCCCATTTGTCAAAATACCAAATTTAATTTGCATATTCAAGCAAAAAATTGCACAGATATAGTCCTACTAAGCATCAGCTATTATTATGATTTATAAATGATTTGAATTTTACTATCATAATTCCATCTGTATAATTATATGAAACCAGCACATTTTATTACTTCAGGAGTTCAGTTTCCATGGCAGAGGCTGATACTATTTATCATAAGGCACATATATAGCAGTATTTACTTCTCACCAACACCTGTACATTTTCTTGGGCATGTTAACATTGTCCCCTCAAAGTTGTTGTATAGTGAGAATCACAGGGTGAAGTTTACACATTAGATTGTCAGTGTCCTAGAACATTCAGGAACAACTAGGAAAGCATGGCTGACAGTTGCTAAAAGTATCTATCAATAAATGACAACTGCATCTTCATGGGCCTATCTCAACTGAAATATACAATACTCAAGTAACGTGGCAACTGGCCACTCGCTCATGTATCGGCCTGACACTTCACATCCTCCTATTGAAATCAAATAATGACTCTGTCAAAAGCAAAAGCAGCCATGTAGCTCCGAAGGAACAAAGTCCACATGGCAGAAGCACACCAGCCTGTGTGACCACGAAGTGTCGTAGTGATCAAGTATCAGGCATCAAAGAACTAAAAATCATATTATTATAAATGTGGAGGGTAAAGCAAAGGCCCTCTGTAGGTGAAGCGACATCCCCTTACAGAAGGGTTGCGGGGAGGAGACAAGACAGTTCGGGTACAGTGTTGGAACAATGAAATATACAACTTTTCTCTAGTTCTTAATTAAGTGCTTCCTCCCTCCCACTATCATGATCCCACTCTACCTTACAAATCCAGTAAGGCTGTACACTGGTACAGACAGGAACTGGAAACTTGGGGAATCCAGGATAGATGATCCTTCAAGACCACTGGTGAGAGTGGCCATACTGGGAGGGAGGAGGGAGGTGGAGTAGAAAGGGGGGACTGAATATAAGGATCTACATTCCTGAGGTATGGACAACAGGGAAGTGGGTGCAGGGAAACTGGACAGTGTATGATATGACAAAATAATAATTGATAAATTATCAAGGGTTCATGAGGGAGGGGGAAGGGAAGGGAGGGAAAAAACAAGGAACTAACACCAAGGGCTTAAATAGAAAGAAAATATTTTGAGAATAATGATGGCAACAAATCTACAAATGTGCTTTGCACACAATGGATGGAGGGATGGATGGATTGTAATAAGATGTATGATTTCCCAATAAAATGACTTTTTTAAAGAAGAAAGGAAAGAAAGGTACCAGTCAATAGACTGCAAACATGCATGTCATCTAGGCCATTGGAGTTGCTCTCTTTATCACCGAGGTAAGCAAGTAAGGCTTGAAGCCACTTGCAGCTTGGTTCTTGAGGCCCTATAGAAGATAGAACATCACTTTAACCTCCTTCTCCTCTGGCCTACATTGGCTAGGCAGCATGAAAAAGACACTTAAAAAACTAATCGCCAGTATAAATAATACAAAAAAGTTATTCTGTTTTCTCAAATACAGTTAAGCAGAGGCCCCAAATCAAGAAATAGACACAAAGAAGCATGAATTAAATGAAACATAAAATGTTATCAATGAGCAGCATTTCACCCAAGAAGGTAAAGGATTTACTAATGTTCAGGAAGTAAAATACATGAAAAAAAAACCTAAGACAGCAAGAAATTTGTGGGAGTAAAAAAGATGGCACATTCTATGGAAAATAACTGATTTTTTTCCCAAGAAAAAGTGAGCTCCAATCATTACACTCTGACCAAACCTATTCTCATCAAAGGGGCATCTGCTTTGAGCAATCAACAATTGTTATGGAAAACCACAATATGATGAAGAATCCTCTAGATTCTTAGAATTGAGAAGGGTGTCTGGTTTCCAGAGAACAGCTTCAAATATTTAAGCTGCTAACATTAGACTAACAATGAACTTAATAGTAATTGAAAACATCTTTTGTATAAATAAAAGCACATTTTGTCTATTCTATTTAAAAGGTTTACTCTAGACATATACTAACACAGATGCGGTTTAGTGGGATTCTATAGCTAAAGAAATGAAACTGGATGGGAACAAGAAATGCAAAAAGGAAATGAACTTAGAAGATTTAGAGTGAGATATTATTACCATCATAAATTATGTCGGCCTATGCTGCCTCAAGTAAAACTTCATTAAGTTTAAAGGCAAACAAGGCCACTGCATTATTGTCTGTGTATTATGAGATAGCCATATGTTGCAATGATAGCAATGTATTCATCAGACAATAATTAGAATGGTTGGCTTCTCTTCTTCTAGACAAAATGTAACTTTGCAGGAAGAAATACGCAATGGAGAAAATAATAAGTAATTTATATGATCTCAAGACCATGTGATGTCTGGTCCTATAAGGTGTACAACAAAATGCATGTTTTTGAAAGCTACAAAACCCTTATGCATGGAATGATTAAGTCATCAGTTTGGGAGATCACCAAGTGTGGAAATAATTCCTCACATGAAAATAGAGTTGTCATCTGCATTGTATCAAGGACATAGTAAAAATATTAAAAATATATTTCAGTTATAATTTAGTGATCCTGTAGAATAAGGACATATCCAGTCCTTTTAAGAGTAAAAAGAGTAACCTGCTGTGTTAAAAATATATGAATTATAGGAAATACAATTATAATAAACAATTCCCCCCATATGCACATACACACATTAAAAATATGGCTTTACATTTGGCTCTATGATAATCTAAAAGTCATAACCATTACGAAGCTTTAAGAGCGAGTTTTATACAAATATTTAAAGAGCATAAAGTGTACACTCTTAGTTCTGTAATTGATAACCATGAATATTCAGTTAGAGAAATGTTCTTCTCTTTTACAATAGTCCATGTAGTCAATGTGTGAAGCAATAGAGGAAAGTAAAAAAAATTAAAAAGTAAATAGTTCCTCCATATCATAGGTAGGATTTTGTTCTTTAAGAAATATATGAGGGGATTTCAAAAATGCATGGAAAATAGCACTGTGGGGCACAACTCTGGGGACACAGTGCGGGAATGGTGCACAATCTGACCCCATCAGACATGGGCAAAACACTAAGGGCATGCAGCAGAGCAGCATGGGGAGCAGAGTGATGGTATCTCCAGGGAATCCCACAAATAAACTCTGGAGACAGGATGTGGCACCTGATCAGAATAGACTGGAAAACACTCGGAAGGGCTAACAAACAGACCGTGAGCTATTCATAGATTTTTCCATCTCTGTCAGTGGCTTTCTTTTTGTTGTTATTGTTTTGTTGGTCTTGACTTCCTTTGCTGTTTTGTTTGGCTTTGCCTGTTTTTTTGCGCTTATTAATGTCTCTGCATGTCTATGTAGATGAGATAGACAGTGTAGTAGTTATATAATCATTTGTCAATTTGAGGATAAAGAACGTAAGGGTGGAGTCTAGCCTGTCAATAAGATCAAGCCAATGAGGATCCTATTTGGGCATGGTCTTCTGAGAATTCCGGAAATTCTAGCGGTATTTCCTTCTTGGAGGCAGAAGAGACTCTCTTTCACTACGTCACACCCTGGGAGACACATCAGCTGAAAAGACACATGGACCCATCCTGATGCAGTCCTAGATGCTGAGAAGCCATGAAGACACCCCCTGTCAGCCCATGGATGTTTACAATGTCACTGGATCCAAAGAGTTTCTACCACCGACTTGTGATTGTCCTGCATCAAGCATCATTGCCTGTGTTTTGTGAGTCTGAAGAGGACTTTATGGACTGATACTGGACATTTGGGCTAATATCAGACATACGGATTGTTCAGGACTGAACTGGGATGTTTTCTCAGTATTCAATTGCTCTTGTATACAAACCTCTTCTTCTGCACATATGTGTCTTTTTGAATTTGTTTCTCTAGTCTACCCAGACTAACACAGGCAGGTAGAAGGGGAGGTGGCAGAAAGGAAGGCGGGAGGGGGAACAATCCAGGTACAAGGGAAAAACAAGTGAACTAAAATTAATGGAGAGCAGGGCATTGGATGCCTAGTGGGGCTTAATCAAGGAGAATGTAGCAGAGATGAATTACTAAACCCTAATAAAGACTGAACATAATGGTGGGACAAGTGGAGAGTAAAAGGAAATAGACAAAAGAACCTAGAGGCAAAGGACATTTATAGAGATCTAAAAACAGGCAGGTATATATGTAAATATATTTATATATAATGAAAGGGTAATAAAACTGTACTCATATCTATATGATAAGAATTAAGGTTGCAATGGACACTGGGCCTTGACCCAAGTACTCCCTCAATATAAGAACACTTTGCTCTAATAGTCTGGCATTTGTCATGCTCGCCTTTCCAACATGATCACTGAAGACAAAGTGAGTACATAAGCAAATGTGATGAAGAAAGCTGATGGTGCTCAGCTATCAAAAGATATAGCATCTAGGGTCATAAAGGCTTGAATGGCTGGCCACCTAGCTGAGAAGCAACAAAAGCCACATGGGCCAAGCACATCAGGCTGTGTGATTATGACGTGTCAATGGGATCAGGTATTAGGCATCTATGACCCAGGACAAAATTGTACCAATGTAAATGGGGGAAAGGGGTGTGCATGGTGTGGAGACCCAATATCCATATATAGACAAGTGGACATCCTTTCACATAGGAGTCACAGGGAAGACATCAGTCAGTCAGGGTGGAATATAACACCAAACACCTTTCTTATAGCTCTTTTGGGCTTCTTTCTCACCCCCCCCTCCACTATCTTGACCTCAATTCTACCTTACAAATTGGATTAGACCAGAACATGCACAGTGCTATAGATATGAGCCTACAACTCAGGGAATTCAAGATAGGCAAACCCTTCAGAACCAAAAAGGAGAGTAGAGATACCAGGAGGATTAGGGGAGAGTGTGGGGAGAAAGGGAGAATTGATCACATGGATCAACTTATAAGCCCCTCCCGGGGGAATGAACAATGGAAAAGTGAGTGTGGGGCAATGAAGGGCAACGTAACATACAAAAATAATAATCTATAACTTATCAAGAGTTCAGCAGGGAAGGTGGGCAGGAGAGGGAGGGAGGGAGAAGAAATGGGGAACTGATATTAGGGGCTCAAGTGGTAAGAGAATGCTTTGAAAATGATGATGGCAGCTATGTGAAAATTGGAACAATTGAATGAATTTATGGCTTGTGATAAGAGATGTAAGAGTCCTCAATAAAAGTATTTAATAAGAGAAAACACATGAAAAATGAAATAGAAAATATATTTTTTCTGTGAACATTTTTGAGCCAAATCACATAAACTGGGCTATGTCACTATTCTCAATGGATAATTATGAAATGATAAAACATGACTGTTATGCAGTAATATCATCATCTTCCATTATCTAATTCTGATGTGATCAACCAATCAATTGCATGAGGATTAGCTTGGGTGAAACTTTCAAACTCAGCTCCTCCCCCTGTTCCAGTGTAACTGGGAGCTCCTTTATGTTGAAGCCTGCACCAATGCTTATCTTATAATAGATTATATGAGTCTGAGGAGATCAGACAGGGAGGACCAAGACAGAAGAGCTGGAAGAAAAGATTGCCCTTTGAACTCAGAATTCCTGAACTGAGAACTTTCCAGATCCAGGGAAAGATTGATGACAAGGACTTTCCCTCAGAGCCAACAGAGAGTGAAGCCTTTCCTAGAGTAAGCACCATGATTTGGTTTTTAGCATCCAAAATTGTGAGAGAGAAAAATTCCATTTGTTAACTATGGCATTTCGGTGATAACAATACTATATCACTAAGACACCATGTGTGTGCTACATTCGAGTTTACCTCAGTTCATATATGTATAATTCCAGCTTTACTTATTGTCCTATAGAAATGAACAAAAATTCAAACTGTACAGAAGTTTCTCCTTCAAAAGGTTGCTGCATATGTAATTGATGGCTTATTGCTAACTAAACCTTAATTACTTTCATATCTGTATACCTTGATTTTCAAACCTAAGCTGATCTTTCCCAGTTGCTGACATTAATAGTGAACATTTTTGCAGTAAATCCAAAAATAATTAAGCATATGAAGCTTAATAGAATGTTTAAATCATTTCAAGATTAAAACTGACTCTGCAAGTGGTGTCAGGCATGAAATTTCAACCTTCTCCCGGCCAAAGTGAAATTAGAGATATTAGGCTTTACCATAGCTCCTTGGACATCTGTTTTGCTAAGTCTTTTCTTTAAAGCCTTGATCTTTGCCTCCTTAATTACACATCTTATCAAAGCCCCTTTGCTGCTCTTTCCTAAGCCTTATACAATAGAGGCACTTTCAACTTGAGATGAGAGTGTGAGTCTGATTGATTTCATGGAGTAAATCATATCAGGGTAGGACTTAGCTGTATTCCTGAGTCATCCTATTTTCCTGCGACCAAATTATAAGCTAGTGACTCTTGAAGAACCCATTCCTTTCTTTTTCTACTTATTTTAATACACATGCACACAAACACACTAAGTATTGAAATCCGTGGTCCATAAAGGTGGGGTTATACATCTTAGTAAATCAAAACATCTCATTTAGAAACACTGCCTAATTCAACAATGACATTTGCATAATATGTGTTGTATGAATCTGTGGTTTCATTTTCAAATATTTCTATTTCTTAGACTACTGCCTCCACACCCTCTGGCCTCCCAGAAAGCCAGAACTACATTAAAACTTGTATTGAAAGTACAAGCCATACTTAAAAAATGGTAACAAGGTTTTTTGTATATAGATGTCGAATTATAATAATGAAGTAAATTTTTGTATGTGTAGACCAACTTATTTGACTTTAAAGCATATCATATACTAATATTGATTATATAAATTATGGCATATTTTATAACTATCTAGATTTACAGTTGATGAATTATAGGACATTATCTTTATGTTACTGAAATAATTTCCCTGAAAACACAATGAGTCATAAGAACTGAATTTAATTTTCTGTTACAACTTCCATAGCTATAGATTCTGGAAACTATACAGAGAGAGAGAGAGAGAGAGAGAGAGAGAGAGAGGAGACTAGAGTTCTGGGTTAACCAGTTGGATGGCTGACTGCAACATCAGTAATTCAAACCTACCAGCTGCTTGACTGACAGCTCTGGAAGCACACAGAGATGATCCCTCTCTGCTTCACAAGCCAGCATTGACTCGATGGCAGTGGGTTAAAGGACCCCAGGAGATCTGACTTCATGCTTTTGATGTAGAAGGAGAGCTTTACAACTCAACATTTTCCAATGGATGCTGCAGGTTCATGTGCAGGACAGGTGCCACAGAGAGCTGCTGAGGGTGTTCACAGAGTTTCTGAGTCTGCCCCGGAGATGCCTAATCATGCTGCTCCCAATAGAACAACAAATTTTTATTGGTCTAAAATTATTTCCCTCCTTTTATTTTTTTATTCTTTGCTAGGCATTTATCTAGCTGCTGGTGAGAGAATGATAAATAAGTCAGATAGGTAGGCACCATAAAGAACTTGAAGAATTCATGTTATAATGGTTTACATAGGTAAAACTAAGGAAATTCAAAAGTCGTCTACTATAAGTCTAATCTTCCCTCTAGTTTTACATTTAAGAAAACTTGATTAGTAAGCAGTTCAGAGGTCAATAAACCAAACAAGCACCAAATCCATTGCTATGTACTTTGGCTCTAAAGGTCAGAGTAGCGTTGCCCAATAGACTTTCCAAGCCTGTAAACATTATTGAAAGAGACTGCCACATCGGTCATCCATGGAGGGGCTGGTAGATTCAAACCAGGGATCTTTTGATTGATCAAGCACTTAACCTCTACACTACCAGGGCTCATTGACTGGTCAATGTAGACACCAGGTTGACTCATCCGTAACTATAGAAGGATATCTGGTCTCCCTCTGCGTCGTCCGACAGTGAACGTTAGTGGGTAAGCCATTAAACACTTTGCTCTCTTGGTGTGACCTAGGTATAATTTCAAATCTAGTATGGCTTCTAAGAGATAATATTACTGAACATAAGAATACCCAAAGAGGTGCAGATACCAAAAGACTCAACTCGAAATAAAATGCTTTGAAAATGATGATGACATGTAAACAAATATGCTTAATACAATTGATGTATGGATTATTATAAGAGTTTTAAGAGGCCCCAACAAAATTATTTATGAAAACAAAACAACAAAAAAAGAATACCATAAAAATATTTAAGTGGATTTAGCTTAAAGAACGTTAAAGTATTCAATCTATCTCAATGGGGAATAACAACCTGTAACTCTGGAACCTAACAATGATGTGTTATTTCCTTTTGGTGAAGTGATCATGCACTAGAGTATAATCAGAGGCATTTTAGTAATGCTCACAATTACTTACGATTTAAAATGGGCAGCAAGTTAATGGTGCTGAAAGTTCATGGTGAGGCTTGCAATAGCTCATAAACATGTTCTCAAATTGGTTGTTGGAATTGTGGTCTGTATTTCTTTAATGTCTACATATTCATAAAATGACATTTTGAGGAAACACTTGTTATTTCAAGAAATGACTGAAACATTATTCAGTATATTTCTTGCCTCTACCTTTCTTGGTTATAGTCAAAGTACCTACTTGGCATGAGCATTATTTTAAAAACACTTCTCCACGGTAATCTGTATCTTTGTGGTTCAAAACTTGAGAGAGTATGTAGTCATTTAATTAGAGCCTTAACATGGAAACTGAATAGACTTTCCTACCAGATGTGTTTTTCTTTTTGCTTCATATAGAGTTTCAGCCAAATGTTTCTATTTTAAAACCAAACTGATACTTGTGACTTAGTTAAACACATTGTGAGATATAAATGTGGTCTCTTCGGTTGGTAACTGCCATCAGGTAGATTCTAATACACACAAGCCTGCAGAAGAGTATTAGGGACTCTGAGACTGTAAATCTTTATGGAAGCAGACAGCCTCCTCTTTGCCCCAAGGAGTCAACTGGGGGCTGTAAAACCCAACTTCCCAGCGAACAGCCCAATACTTAGCCCAGGTCACCAGAGGGATCTTTCATTGTTTGGTAAATGCTATTAATTTATGTTTCATCTCCAATATGTTTTTATTAAAGAATCCCATATATCCTACGCTCATTCATTATATTCACTATGTTAAGAAGTCTTATTTTCTACTTGACAATAATTCTTTTTGGGGAGTAAATGGAGGTGTGTGCCAATTAGTTGAATTTGTGATTTAAAAAGGAAGCAAAAATAGGAAAGCATGTTCTATAGGGATCTTAGTATAAATTATTACCTATTTCACAAAACATTGGAAAAGTACACTACAACACTAAAAAGAATGATTGGTTGAGTTAGAAAAACTAAACCAGCCCAGGTCATACACTGGGCTGCTAACAACAAGGTCACTGCTCAAGTCCACCAGCCTCAATGGCAGTTCCATAATCTATCAACTTGAGAAAAGGGGAGGAAGCTAGCCTGTCAATCAGGTCAGGGCCAATGAGGTCTTTCTGTGGACATGGCCTTCTCCTGAGGATTCTGGGAACTCCTGTCTTTCTCCTTGGAGGCAGGACACACACTTTTCCTGGGAGACAATCCTGTTGACAAGTCACA
Source organism: Nesogale talazaci (assembly GCA_004026705.1). Taxonomy (NCBI): domain Eukaryota; kingdom Metazoa; phylum Chordata; class Mammalia; order Afrosoricida; family Tenrecidae; genus Nesogale; species Nesogale talazaci. The sequence continues at coordinate 23,993 of PVJH01016827.1, read as the reverse complement.
TGGAGTTATGCTGATGCAATTGGCGTCCTGGGAGCTGGAGGAGCCACATGAACACCCACGCCAGCACTGAAATGTTTTCACCACCACTGGATCCACAAGACTTTCCACTCACTGACCTGCATTCAGCATCATTGTAAAATGTGCTGCATGAGACTGAAGCAGAATTTACAGACTGGTATAGGACATAAGGGCTAAATAGAAGACTTCCCTCGTTAGTAAAAAGATGACAGTGTCTGCACACGCTAGTAAATTTGTCTAAGCAAATCTACTCTGGAATCAACCCATTGGCAGTAGGAAAATGGCCTTTGGCAGTAGGAAGTGAGCTTTTTACATTCATTTAATATATACTTATATATTATATAGACACATGTTTATATTCCCATACTTCTTCAAACACCGACATAAAATCTTACTGTTTTCTCAATTTGGGGTATGGGTTTTAATTTAGCTACTTTGGTGGCTCTGTTGGGTAAACATTGGAATGCTGTGTAATGCTTAGATCCATGGCAGAAAGATCAAGCTGAGTTCTCCCATAAAGATTTACTTCCTCAAAAAAAAAAAAAAAAAAGCTTTACATCCTCAGAAATCCTACAGAGGATTGGTATAAGTCAGAATAGACTTGATGACAGGGTGTTGGTTGGTTGGTTGGACTAATGCTAATTCAACAGCTACTGTGCTAACTCATTTAGTCCTTATAAAAGCCCTATGAGGTGTTTTTATTCCTGGTTCCTTAGCTCATATGAAGAACTTAGGGATCAGATTTGATAGAATCCATCATGGTAATTGAGTTAATGCTGACTCCTCATGAGTTTCTGAGACGGTAACTGTTTGCAGGAATAGCAGACTCAGTCTTTCTCCCACAGAGACGCTGACTTTGAGCTGCTAAACTTGAGGATGGAGGGCACGAGATCAGTGTGAGAGCATTGTATGCCTGGAGTCCAGGTAGCTGTTTCACACTGAATATGAAAGGAAAGAGGAGTATGTCCCCTACACACACCACCTGGTACTGTCTGAATTTTTGAAAATTGTCTTATGAACAATATGATAAAAATATTGACCCTAGATTCTCAAGCCCAGGGATGAATACAGAAATCAACAAAATTTATTAGCAGAATAAACTAATTCTCTCACTGTGTGAGCTGCTCCATAGGGCAGCATTCAATCATTTGTTATGAAAAGACTAGTTGATAATTCACCTACTTACTATTGTGTAACTTCAATGACCTAGGTCTTTCTTCTGGAGAACTTTGGTGGGATTGAAGAAAATGAGGACCCCAGCATGGGAAAGGGTTAATGGTTTATATCGACACTTTCAGAAAAAGAGTTTGAAGAAATTTTTCTTTGAAAATTTAACTACTATCAAACATTTGAGACTTGATGTCTTCTCTTTCAACCTAAAATTAGGAATATTTGGGGTGGGGTGGGGGGAATAGGTTGGGACAGTGGGAACAATTTACCCCATCTATAAAATTTGATTCTGGCATTATAGCAGATAATATATTATTATTGCAGATGCTAAATAAATTTTGAAAATGCCAAGCACATTCAAGGGTGGACCTGGGAAGGGCAGGAAAAGGGAGTGAACTAGATGAAATAAAATAACAAAACATATATGACAAGGTTCCTTACTCTGGTTAGGAAAATATTCTGTACAAATTCAGCCAATCTGTGATAACTCATTTCATTTCATAAACACATTACACTTTAATAAATTCATTTTATCTTTTTCTTTTAAGTACTTTGTTAAAAGAGTCTCCAGTAATCTTTTGTCAGGTTAAATTAGTACAGCTAAACATCAAACCACGAAGTTGTTTGCAGACCATGGCCGAATGACTGGCTCTGCCTTCCCTCCCAGGGGATGCGTTGGAACTCCTCAAGTCTGGCCATAGCCACAAGGGACACTGCTGGAGTGCTGGCTGTGTGTCGCTCTGGTTTCCTTCACCACATCTATCTCACTTCATCATGACCTAAAAAGTACCAGTTACTAATGCTCTCATGGCCACCTTCTGCTTCCATAAAAAAACCTACCGCAAACAGATTACTGTAAAAAACATACATTTATTTTCTTATGCCTTAGGCATTTGCTGCGCTTCTTGGGCTTCAGACCCAGGAGTTGCTTGTCATTCCTTAGCATTCTCTCCCATTGTACCTCAAGGTTCCCCCCCCCCTATTCTTTTTATAACTAGAAATGATTAGACTTAAAATAAATCCTGATATATTGTACTTCATTATCATAACAAAAGAGAAGCCCTATTTCAAAACAAGGTCATATTTGCAGGGACCGATGTTTCAGGCAGTGGGCCCTGCTGAACGAGGGTGTCATGTAGGTGGTATTAGAAGCATCCTTTGCAGGGTTAATCATGCCTTTCTGCCTGGGAACCTCTAGATGGGCACAAAATGCCACCCTCTCAGCTAGCAGCTCAGCATATTAGCCATTTCCACCATATAGAGACTTGGTGTGCCAGGACAGAGGTTAGGATTTCAGCATATATTTCAGGGGGGCCAGATTTAATATATAAAATTACTTTCCTCAATTTGCAGTTAAGAAAAGAGAAGTTCATGCAAGTAACTTTTGAAGGAAGTGGTACAGGAGACTGTACTCAGACATCTGAACCCATAGACCTAACCTCCTGGCTGTACTGAACATATCAATTTTATTGGGATCACTGTCATTCTGGTGTGTGTGTGTGTGTGTGTGTGTGTGTGTGAGACAGTCACCTAATCTGGTATCAATTTGAGAGTTAAAAATATAGGGGTGAAGTCTAGTCTGTCAGTCTAGAAATAGCCAATGAGACCTCTGTGTGGTATGGGTTTCTCCTGAACATTCTGGAAAATCTGGTCATATTTCCCCCTTGAAGGTGACTCTCTCCTCAATTCCTCGGAGATACTCTACTAATAAGACACAAGGTTGACTTGCTGGGAGACATTGAAGTTGAGAAGACACTTGGCAATATGCTGATAGACCCTGAGCCCTGTAGGAGACATGGGAAGACCCCTGCCAATGCTGAGATTCTTCTACAGCCACTGGATACACAAGACTCTGCAGTCAGTGACTTGTGATTGTCCTGATGTCATTTCACGTGCTTCGTGAGTCTGAAGAAAACTTGTAGAGTGGTGTCGGACATGTGGGCTAATAACAAACTTATGACATTGGACTGGACTGGGGTGGTTTCTCAATGTTCAATTGCTCTTTAAACCTCTCCTTTATATACATATGTGTGTCTATGGATTTCTTTTTCTAGCCTACCCGGACTAACATAGTGTGTGTGTGCATGTGTGTGTGAAATTTTAGACATATGTAACTGAAATATATCTCTCACGATGAAATAGGACATGTTTTGTGCTATTACTTCATCGTTTCATTTTAAATATTTTCAGAACACTGAATGCAGTGAGTCAGTTACTGTGCTTAGAAAACAAGCTTCTGAGTTAACATTATTCTCCAATATACTGAAGTTCTGATATAATTTCTTAAAATAGACTCCCTTTAAAATAGAAGGAAAGAACCAACTTTGGGAGGAGAATAGAGTGCATTAGGCCTTGAGCATAAATGTACAATGAGAATGACAGTTTTATAGCATTTGAGGCTTTTGGCCACAATAACTGCCAAATCAGATTGATGTGCACTTCAGTCAATTGCCCACTAGTTGTTCCAAATTGAGTAGAATCTCGGCAATTCCTACATTTCGTTGGCTGCAATGAAAAGAAGCATAATTTCTGAGTTGTCCTGCAGATCAGCAGTAAAGCCAAATGTTCGGGAGAAGTGGCCCTCTGAGAAGTTCACTCCAGGAAGGTGAGACCCAAAAACACTGCAGCTGAGAACTGAGGTGTGAAACCAGAAGGATAACCAACTTTCCCATAGGTGTCTCGAACCCGGCAAGTGAGAAATCTGGAATTGGATACTGTTGTCAATTACACAAGATGGTGAATACACCAAAACCACTGAGTTGTACTCCTTAAAATGCCTTAACTTCTCAACTTTCTGTTATGGAAATGTTAGTTCAATTTAAAAGAACAGTCTCTCAGACTCACAACCAAGTTCAAAATATACACATGGGGAATGCTCCTATTTAAACATGTAAGAAAAAGAAAATGTAGGTTTTTCTCCCTGATTTTCTACTAGAAAATAAATGAAATCTGCATCAAAAATTGTTCTTCTCTTTTCTCTTCCTTTCTTTTAATATATTCATCCTATTTCTGCCTTCTCCATTTAATTCCTGATTTGAAGAGTAGGTGGCTGTGGACGTATAAATGCCTGTTTGACGTCCTGACTCCTGGCATGTCTCCAGTGTTGTGGCACTACAATGTAAGCCACACAGTCAAATGTCACAGGAAAATAATTTCTAATCTATTTATTCTATGTTAAGAAAATGGCAACAGCACAATCTCCTGTATGTTTTAAAAACATTCTTAGCTATTTTTGAGAGCATTATCATACTCGTGCATTCTTTAGGTGGGGCAAAGTAATCATGTTGGTGCAGCAGTTAAGTGCTTGCCTGTTCATTTTTAGTCTGCCCTGAGAACTCTAAAGCTCCTCCTTGAGTGGTTATAGAATTACATTATATAGGATTACGTTGTATGTTGAAGGAGGGGGCAATCTGCTTCCTTGAACCATTACAACCTTGGATAGCAGTTCTCCTGTCTCCATGGAGTTGCTGTGAATGGAAAAAGGGTCCAATACCAAGGGCTTTGGAGTGGTGTGGAAGGGAAACAGGTGGCGGTGTGCAGAGAGCTTGGAATTAGAGGGGAAACTCCAAAGTTTCTTGGAAGAAATGTCTGACGAGTCCATACACCGACCAATCAGCCATTGAAAAACTTCTGGAACCCTGTTCCACTCTGACATTTCCAGATACACCATGAGTTAGACTCTACCTGAAAGCAAATTGCTCCTGTATGTTCAATCTAACTATAGAAAAACATGCTGATTGCTACAAAATAACAATGTAAGCTGTTCAGTAAACTCATTGCATGATTTTGAAGAGTGATTTTTAAAGTTTAATTTTGAACAGTGATTTTGCATCTACTTTGTGATTATGGTTCATCTTTAGGAGTGACAAGAATAAATGATAAGTTTAGATTTAATTTATAGATTTGATATATCAATAATTTAAACTTTCTTAGAGAACTTCATAATGGCTTATTTTTCACATGAGAAGTTAGTTTGCTAATGCAATTAGAGTTATAGAATTACAGTCAGAAACAACTCCATTTGTGTCACAAGTTCTCACCACCCTCCAAAAGAAATATCACAAACAAATTATGATTTATTTGGAAATTTTCACTAACGGAAATGAAGAGATCATTTTAAAACAAAAAAAACTGTTGTATTCTACATAACTGATGATCTGTTCTTTGGAATAGACTGTTGTTTTCTTTCTAGCACACTGACGTTTCCTCTACTTTTTGATAAGCATAGACAGAAGTGGAGCCATAGCAACACGTTAGGCTTTTCCAAGATTTTATGCGTTCCCTACAAGGCAAAAGAGATCGGTGATTTTTTACTGAGTACTTTAGAAGATGTATAGGATACACCAGAAGCCTCACAATGAAAAATATGCTTCTTTTCTCTTTCATCTTTGAGTGTACCTACTTAGTGAGCTGCTTGCATGGCAAATTACATAATCAACCGAGGAAAGAACTAGATCTCACCTAGTTTTAACAAGTGACAATGTTCCCTTGCCAAAGCAATAACTACCTCACACGCCGCATTCTCTAATAAGTAATCAATGCTATTGTCTGTGTCTTACCATTGTCTCTATCTCAAACTGAGCAAAGAAAGGTACCCCTAACTTAGGAAAGTATATAAGCAAGAGATTTCTTAATCATGATCCTCTTAAAAATGCTACACATTCCATTAACAATAGAAAGCTGGAGAATCTTGTGAAATTACATTTATCTGATCTAAAATAAGAAACTTGATAAAATATAGATTTACTGTGGCAAACCTATCTATAATTATACAGGAATTGTCCTGTCTACTTGATCATAAAAATGTTGAAATATTTTACATTTATTTTAAATCAACTTTTCCCATTACACATAACGGGGTATTAATGTATCATGAATTCGATCTAGCAGATTATTAATAATATTTTTTAAACTATTATAGTATAAAATAATAGAACAGGAAACTATCAATATGCCTCACACATAGAAAAGATAAGTAACATATTAAGAAAGTTTTCTATTACCTATGTAAAGATATATCTATATATTTGCAGATTATTTGTGTGTATAAACATACAGGTATAGGACACATCAATCTGCATATGTATGATCTAGAGCTGTAATTAATCTGAGGTTCACTTATGAAATTTGAATATACTATATCTTTGTTCCTATGACTTTTCTCCTCTAATGGACCATAAACTTCTTGAGGACAAGGGTGTTTACCGTGTTTGCTACTCTATATATCACAGGTTCTCAACCTTTCTCATGCCATGACCCTTTCATGCAGTTTATCATGTTGTGGTGACCCCCAAACATAAAATTATTTTTGTTGCTACTTCATCACTGTACTTTTGCTATTGTTGTGAATCCGGCAAAAGGACATTCAGCCCCCAAAGGGATCGTGACCCACAGCCTGAGAAGCACTAGTATATAGAACCCACCTGTCACTCCTCCAAAGATGAGGCTTTTTACTCACACAGAGAGTTACAGTATCTGAGAAACACACAGGAGCCTTTCCACTCCGCGCTGCAGGGTCTATGACTTGGCAGTGCTCATTGAAAAGCTGTTGAATAAATTAATTGAACATGCACAATTATTTTTTTTTGTAGGTGAAAAACTGCTAGACTGTACTGATAGGTATTTTCTGATTTTCAGAAGACATTTTGTTGTTGTTGTTGTTGAAAACTGACCTGGAGCTTCCCTTTGTCATTGTTCTCACTCAATTTAACAAAAGTTGTGTGGTGGACATGTATTCGAGATGTCAATTTTATGATGGAGATGTAGGGGTGGAGTCTAGCCTGTTAATCTGGAGTAGCCAATGAGGCCTCTCTGTGGGCATGGCTTTCTCCTGAGACTTCTGGGAAATCTCGCACTATTTCCCGCGTGGAGGTGAGAAGCTATCTTCCCAGGTTGTTGGGAGTTAGTCTCAGAGATGATGAATTATGGACAAGACAAGATGGCAGTGTCTGAGGAGCTGGAGGAACTGGAGGAGAAGCTACACGGCTTTACCCTGATGGAACAAGACCTCTGAAGCTGTAGAAGCCACATAGAGAGCTGTGCCAGCACTGAGTTGCTTCTACCACCACTGGATGCTGTTGATGGACCCTGAGTCCTGGAAGCAAGGAGCCATGGGGAGACCACTGCCAGTGCAGGGATTCTGCACGCACTGGTCTGTGACTTCATGAGTCAGGGGACTTTATAGACTGATATTGGGCATATGGGCTAATAGTGGACTTATGACTTTGAACTGCACTGGGCAGGGATGCTTTCTCAATGTCCCATTCCTCTTGTATATAAACTTTTTCCTTATATCCATATGCATGTCTATGAATTTGTTTCTCTAGTCTATCTGGACTAACACAAGATGAAATTTCTTAAGTTTCATTTATCAAATCTACACACAATGAATACATCTCAAAAACTACTAAAACTCCAAGAAGATCCTAAAACTACAAAATAAGGGGTCTAAGCAGGAAACGGTTAGAGGGCAACTGACTCATTCCTTTACTTACTCGTTCGATATTGCACTATATTCAGAGTGGCCAGTTTTAGGAAACAAAAGCTTAAACAACCAGGAAATGGACAAGAGATCATGCAATATAAACCATCACCAGCAGGTGTCCCTAAGGGATATAGAGAGTACAATTCAAGTCTACCAGAGGAAACTTGGAAGAAAAGTCTGACTTTCTAGTTACAAGAAAAACATATTGACTGAAAGACTACAGAGCACAATTTTACTCCCTCATACCAAGTACTGCCACCAGTCCTCATCCACTAGTTGCTAAGCTGCTGACAAGCAAGGGCATTTTTGGTTTCCTGCTGTGTCATCACCAGAGCTTAACTCAAAGTGTCCAGACAGTAAAGCAAAACACAAACTCAGTCATTGAGTCTATGCTGGCTCCCAGAGACCCTACAGGCCAGGGGTGTAGTCCCCTGTGAATTTCCGAGACCTTAACTCTTCACAAGAGTAGACAACACCATCTTTCTTCTGTGGACTCACTGGCAGGTTCAGGATGTTGACCTTGCAGTTAGGTGCCCCAGTGTAACACCCAGAGATGGCTTCTGTGTGCAGTGAGAGTAGGGGCTCAGTGCATAGCTGGCAGATTAATCATTCCCTGAGCTCAAAGGTAAGAAGGGTCTGGACCAAAGTGGAAGCAGAAATAACAGAAGAGAGAGCATGCTTATGTTATTATTAACTCTGTTTTTTTGTAAATATGTATTGAGGTCAAGAAATATAGCTTTCAGTTCTGAAATATTTTCATACTAATACCTGACTTTTTTCTATGCTAATTTTTTATTTAGTTAGTTTAGCTCCTAATACTACTTTTGAATAATGGCAACAGGAGGAGAGAAAACAAAACAAAACAAAACAAAAAAAAACAAAGCCAAAACAAACTGAGAGAAAATAATCAAACAAAAGTAATCATTTTATTTACATGGCTGATCATCTAAGACTTTAGGGCCTAGATGCATTAATTTAAAAAAAAACCTATATGTACAGTAAGATAACCAAACCCACTGCCTTGAATAAAATCCAAATCACGGCTACTTTCTAGGACAGAGTAGCACTGCTCCACAGGGCTTCCCAGTCCTTAAGTCTTTGTGGATGCACGCAGCCTCCCCTCTCTCTAAGGCAATCACAGCAGGTCTCAGTTAACAGCCAGCGTTCTGGCCTCTGTGCCTCCAGGGATCCTCTCATGGCTTAGAGATAAATTCAGATGACGTCACAAATGTCCAGAATACTCACTCTGAGAAGATACAATCAACATATCATAGGAGTAATTTTTTCCCTTCACTGGCATTGTTGGAAAATGAAAAGGAGTTCAAGTAGAACATTATTAGATTACCTACTTAAAAAAATACATTTCATGCAAGAATTGTGAGAAATAAAAGCTATAACAACATCAGTATAATTTTTGCCGTGTGTCCAGCCCCTGCTGGCACTTTGTGAAATGAGTTCTTTAAAGGATTGATGGTTGCTTTAAATGGTAACCTAAATTGTGAGTTTTAAATATTTACTTTTGTCTTACAAAAAATCCCAGTAGATAATAAGCCTTTAGCAACTGGGATCTCTTAGACTGTGTCTACCAGATGCAACAGTATATATCTAAAATAACTACCCATACAATGAATGAATCATTCCTTACATTGAATCACCATCTCTACCAACTTGAATATTTCCAGAAACACCAAAGCATTGTCTCAAAGAGCAGCCTGTTCCATCACTGGTAAACTCTGACACTTTGTGCATTTTTCTGATGGCAAATGTCAACATGTCATTTTTACTGCAACATATTTAACCTAGACATGAGATAATCATATAATTTCTTGTTCAAATAAGAGCACTCTCATAAGTTAAAAAACTAATTGATAATTGCATAGACATAAAACATGACAGTTTAGAAAAACCTGGGCATGAGAGGGCTACCTTGAATTCTATTCTCTGAATATCAAGCACTAAACTATAGTAGCTATACGTCTTCTATTCATCCATCCATGCAGCCCCTTCACAAACAGATAATGTCCTGTGCGTGTTGGTCTGGAAAAAAGATACCAAAAGAGTTAATCATCCACATGTTCTGAAGTAGTCTTAAGTAACCTGCCCAGAATCAATTGACTTTTCCAATATGGCCTGGGCGGTGTAAAATAAAGTGAACATTGACTTTCTATGATCCAGGGATAATAGATAATAATAGGCACCATTTATTAAGCCTAGGTCGTATAGCTATGCTAAAGGTCAGCAGGTGGTTAGCAGCAGCCCCTCTGTGGGAGACAAACGTGACCCTTTGTTCTCTCAAGACCCAGGGCCTGTCTCAGAAACGCACGGGAGCTAGTCAACTCTGTTCAAGAGGGTGACTCTGGGTCTGAGTCGACTCAATGGAAGGGGGTGGGGGGGAGATTTGTTTTCTTATCTCCAAAAACAAAACCCACTGTCTTTGACTTGATTCTAACAGCACACTCACTGTCACTACAGGGAAGAACAGAACGGTCCCCATGGGCTCCAGAGGCTGCAAATCTCTAGAAGAACAGGGAGTGTCATTTAGCTGATGCATTTGAGCTGTCGCCCACTAAACCCTCAGGGTGAACGAGTCGCCCTGACCTTTTCTAGGAGCAGATGGCCTCATCCCAGGAGTGGCTATGAGCCACCCTTCACATAATCCTCTCCACTGCACGGGCTCCTTAGCTCCTTAGCTCCTTAACATTTCTAAGAATCTGTTTTTAAAAGATGAGAAAGTTAAGCTAAAAAATTAAGGCTATTGTCCAAAGTTATGTAGGAAAATATTATAATGTAACATTCTTTCACATTTTCTTATCTTTCCATCCATCTCTGGCCTTCACTTTTCCAATCAATACATTTTTATTGAGTACCGATTAAAGGCCAGATTCTCTGCTCAAGCTTATAAGGACTATAGAAAAATGCATGTCAAGTACTTACCTTGAACAGATAGGTATATATCATTGGAAGACAAGATCAGGCTTTCCTGCCAATTCAGTAGTTCTCTGATTTTTTATTCTACTCCATTCACATAGGGAACCGTCTCATGGCCCTCAGAGCCTATTACAGTCCGTCTCTGTTTCTGCAGGCCCAACTCGTCTGGGATCAAACTTTCTTGTCAGGAGGGAGACAACTAAGTGGTCAAAGCAACACCTCAAAACTAGAATGCATTTCCATAGATTTTCATTGTATGAGGTATTACAGAGGTGATTTAAAATATGCAGAAGGAGGTGCTTAAGTTATATGCAAATATGGTACCATTTTATATAAAAGACTTCAGCACTCATGAATTTTAGAAACTGGTGGTCCTGGAATTGGTCCTGTCTGGATACTAAGGCATAGTTGTAAAAGTGCTTCTTCACAAAGGTGCTTCAAGACAGAGTGTGCATCACTGTCAGGGCCCTCAGAATGTGTGTGCGGAAGGCGTGGAAGCATAATGAATGAGGCTCAGGGAAGCCATGTAGAGATCAGTTTAAAAAATACTCTAAGTCTTTCTAATGCACCGATCACATTCTTTGCTTGCAGTCAGCAGACATTCTGGTCTATGAATCAGTCAATAAAAGTAATTGTAATCTGTTCTTATTGTTGTTATTTCACCCCTATATCCAAAAATCAAACCAAACTTACTACCCTTGAGTCAATTCCAAAGAAACCTCTGTGTCACTAGGACTTCTGGAAAGCATATAGAATTCACTACCATTGCGTCAACTCTTACTTATAGTAATCTTAAAGGCTAAGGTAAAATTGCCACTGCGGGTTTCTGAGACTGTAACACTTTATGGAAATAGAAAGCCTCCCCTTCTTCCCAGGAGTTTTGAACTGCTGACCTTGTCCGTTGAAGCCCATTGCAATACCAAGGCTCCCAATTAGGGTACATAGAGTCCGCAAAATCATCCCTTAACTTTTTGTTGGTTTGTTTTTTTGGGGGGCATCACTGCCCTCTGGTGGGAGTAGGAGGCCCAGCCTTGCTCATGGAGAGCTGCTGCTGGATTTGAACCACCAACCCAGTGGGCCTCAGTCCCGCACACAACCATTACGCCACCGGAGCTCAGTCCATCCCTTAACTTTTAGAGGCACTTTTCCATTTGAAGTTCTTGCAAGGAAATGTCCTCTGCAATTATATAACAAGAATTCGTATTTCCTGATTCTTCTAGAACTTCTCACATTTCTAATTTCCCTCTCTTACTTTTAAAAAGATTTATTTTTAGCAAAGTGTCAGTAATGATTTTGTTACAACATTGGTTTATGCATACTAGCATTTTATTTCTCTTTAAATCTTAGCCTGTAGACAAATGTATCAAAATAATCACTTACTTTCTTCTTTCTCACTTCATTTACCTTTGGAAACCATATTTTAAAACAAATTATCTCTTGCGTTCATCTAAATATAGAAGAACTAGCTAGTATCTTTTCTATAAAACTATTTGTCACCTTAAAATATAAGCAAACAAATGCCTTACAAGGAAGACGTTTTTAAAAACACCTCTTCCCTAATTCATTTATTCTCTTGAAAATAATTCTCATTGTAGAACAACTGTCAGATTTGTGAATATTTAGTCCCAGGAAACAAGAGCTGATAACTAATCTTTACCACACCATACTGGCCAAGGAGCCCTGGTGGAGTCAGAGCTGCACATTGGGCTATTAAACACACCAGGTCAGCAGTTCAAGACAACCAGGTTCTGTGAGGGGAGAATGTGAGACTTCTACCCCTGCAAAGAGGCTCAGAAATGCACCCGGGCAGTTCCACCGTGTCCTGTAAAGTCACAGTGGGTCTGCATGCCCTAGATATCCATGAGTTGGGTGTCAGACTCTGCTCAGCGAGCATGCAGATGAGAGGATCGGACTTACTTCACTTCTGAGCTGCAGTTATAATGCCTGATAGTCATAAAATACAGAAGAGTTGGGATCTGCCTTATAACACTACTACTATCATCCATTTACCTAGGAAGACAATAGGGCTTAGGAGAACTGAGTTTCTTGGTCACAGTCACACAGAAAGGGGGAGAGGCCCCTATAGAAGGTATTTTGAAAAGTAAAAAAAAAGTAAAACCACCTGTGCATTTAGGTCTGATGTCACTATTGTATTCTTTGCACTATTTTGTTAATACTCCAAAAATTCTCCATCTTAATATTCCTTCAATATTATTTATACGGAGTAATCTAACATTCTAATTTCCCACATATAGATTGTTCAGCAAGTACTTCTAGAATAAGACTCTGGACAGTAGCACCATTCACATGCCCTGTGCTTTCCTACGGTTAAGAAACCATTACTCCACTAAGGAAAATAATAATAATTTATAATTGATCATGGGTTCGTGAGGGTGGGGCAGAGAGGAAAAAAATGATAAGTTGATAGCAAGGGCTACAGCAGATAGAAAATGTTGTCAAAAGAATGATGGCAACATATGTACAAATGTGCTTGACCCAATGAATGTATGGACTGTTAAAAGAGATTTAAGGGTCCCCAATAAAGCGATTTTTCAAAAAGTGGTCATGAGAGAAAAATATATTGAAATTCAGTCACCTTTATTTAAATATGTCAAGGCAACTCAGTGGAAAGTTCCCAAACACATGTTTATATCAAAAAATACTTGCATTTGTCTAGAAATTTTAGAATTACTCTTCAGGATTGAATAAACATTCGCTAGTAATAAGGTTATGGTGTTATTGAGAGCTCGCACCCGTCACTCATGATTTAAGCAGATGTCTATGGACAAAACAATGAAGGACAGTGTACCACTTCCTCTCTAAGTCTGCTTGGTGGCTCAGGGATGTCGTCGACTGGCTTCCTACTTTGAGCAGCACACACAGCACAGAATGAAGCAGCTTGGTGCGACGCCAGCCTCACGCTCATCCCTGGGCTGGAACTCGCTGCTGAAGTTACTGGATCCGTCCGTTTCATTGAGGATCTTCTACATTTTTATGAGCCCTCTACTTTATTCAGTGTGATGGTTTCTCCAGGAACCTGTCTCATCTGATAATATATCCAAAATACATGAGACACAGTCTCACTGTCTGTAATCTCAAGGAATTATTCTGACTATATTCATTGCAGTCAAATTTACTTGCTCTTAAATCAGTACAAGATAGCATTCAACACTAAGTTCAAATATATCAATTTTTCCTTATTCAATGCCCAGCTTTCATAAGAATATGAAGTGAGTAAAAATACCTGATCAGGAATACTTGAGACAGCAAAGTGACATCTTTGCTTTTTAACACATTAAATCAATTTTTTTTTCCTTTGGCAGCTGCTTTCAAGGGCATTGATCATGGATTCAAGTAAAATGATATCCTAGACAAATTGTGTCTTGTCTTTTTTTTATCATGCTGTTTGTGAATCCAGTTATGAGAGCTGTGTGTGTGTGTGTATGTTTAATCTAAATCCATACTGAAGGATATGTATGCAATTTCATTAGTAAGTTCATCAGGGCCTCTTCACACTCAATAAGCAAAGCTGTGCCATCTGCCTTTCTCCGGTTTTTAACAAGTCTTCCTCTAATCCGAAATGTCATGTTCTTCTGCATAAACTCCAGGGTTTGATGTCTCCATTCTTCCTTCTTTCCTCTACTTTACTGTATTGTGATCTTTTATAAGACCTGTAGGTTTTATATGGATGGTGTCTTTTATGTTAGCCCACAACTTATGCAATCTTAGGCATTAAAGTCCAATCTATCAAGTACATTCTTGAGGTGGTTTATAAATTCAGGTAGGGTGCTCAAGATCATATTTCAGTTTGAATGTTTATATAAGCAAATGATAGTTGGTCTACACATGTATGTGGTTTGATTGATAAGCATTCCCTCTGAAGAGAATCATGTTACTAGTCCTTGTTTATGTTGATAAAAATGTATTTCCAGTGAATAAGATAATTGTCCTTGTAAAATTGTACATGTGATCTCAAACATCCTTTCTATCATCAACAACATTATTTTTCAAATTGTGATTGTCAAGGTCAGCTAGAACCAGAAATTTCCATTCCTTCAGAGGCCATCCATTGCTACATCACATACTAATGAGATGCACAAATCATGGATTATGAGTCACTTCACTGGAATAAGGACCAATTATAATGCTAAGATAGGGGTTATTGGGAAAGCAGAAAGGGACTGAGCTGAGTCAATCTCTATAATACCTGATGTAATACCCCTAGACTAGGGTCTGCCTCAAGTGGAGAGGGGACTCACTTTGTAAATGAAGGGTATTTGTTCTTAAATCTTTGCTCTTCTTACTTCTCTGTCACAATGTTCTTCTCTTGCTGTGGATCCTTCTGTTGCTGTAGTATGCCCTCGGGGGTACCTTGCTAGTTTTTTCTTCCTGGAAGAAAAGTCTAGAGACACCAGCTTTTGGTGCATAACAGTGATCTTCCTACTATAACATATTATATATATTAAAGATACATCTTATTCTACACAATATTGATAATGGGTGGCTCATACAGGAGTTATTGTCTTTTCCAAAGCTTCAACTTCTGGAATTCAATATAAAAGTTCCAAGGGTTCATGTTAGTATATTACTCCAAAAACAGATTTAAAAAATGAAATCATAAGCAGAGTTCAGGGACCAGGAAGATGGAAAGAAAAAATTGAGTAAAGTTGAGGAACAAATTTTCAAGATATCATTTTAGTGAAAACTCTCTCATGACCTTTTGGAGAGGATAGTTTTGTCAGAGGAACTTCTTATCCCCTCAAAATAAGAAGCCCAATATACATACAAATTATGCCTATCCATACCCCAAACCAAACCAGTTATCCTTAAACTGATCATGTTGGGCTCATGCCGTTCAGAATAGAACCATACCACAAAGTATTTCCTTGATTGTGAGTTTTCAAAAGTAGGTTACTCAGGCTTTTTTTTTTTTTTCTCATGATGGCCCTGAGTAAAATTGGACTGGTAATCACACAGGGATACCTATATCTAGATACATGTCTTCCTGGTTTCATTTACTACGACATCTTTTCTTCTGAGCACATGTTCTCTGATAGTTTTCAATGTAAATGAACTAACTAACTAAACCTAAATTAAACTCAAGTTAAATGGGAACTGAACAGCTCTGTAGCATATACAGTGATAATGTAACATTTTATGCCCGATATAATGTGATTTTATGTTGTGTTTAATAAGGGTTACAGTAGGTTAGTAAGTAGAAAATATCAAATGAACATTTTCTGATGAAATATTATGAGAATATATAATCTATATTAAGACATACAATAAATAATGTGTTACTGAATGAGCTAAATATTCATCTATTCCAAAAATAGTATATTTCATGCTTACTTTGTGTGTGTTGCTAGCTTTTCCCATGTCCTTTCAGAAAGTAAGAATCATATGGTCTGTTGGCAAACTTGCTGGTGCTGTCAGACATGATGAAGTAGAAATATTACTTTTTATACAGGAAAGGAGGGTTGAGTAAATCTGCTTAGCCATACATTTTTATTTCACTCACTGAACACCCAGATCCTGCTAAATTTCAGTAACTTCTCTTCATAGACTTTAAAAGGAGGCCACTTCTACCCTTGAAGAATATAACAAAGAATCCTGTTTAAAAAATGATTATGCAATTTCCCAGGAGATAAGTCAAGATGGAGCCCCCACCCCACCACCTATCTCTTCAACACATACCTTTCAACAAATTATTTGACTTGTAATGAATGAATCATTCTCTGAGAGCTCAATTGTACTTATGTTGGGAACATACTATCAAGAAAATTGTTGTCTTCCTATCAACTTCATATGCCCAAATGAGCTCCTCAGTGATCCTCAGTTCCCGTGTTTCATAGTAGGACTTATTATCTAGTACTTCTTGTTGGTCTATCCATTTTCAGTAGCAATTACTCAATAGTATGTAGTCATGTATTTTAAGCTGCTATGCTTAATTTCATAATATGGAAAATTACTGCTATAACATTCTAAGAATAAGAAAAGAAAATTAAGAAATTTACTTAAATGATTTATGGTGATTCCCACAATAAATTGTCCCATCAAGCTCAATCTTGCGAATGTAGTTTCACCAATGATTTTTCTCTTTTGTTTTTCTTTTAACATATACAATTGGAAATGAAAGGAGCTAGTCTCAAGATAAATTGAATCCAAGAAGCAACCATTTGTGAAGTGGTCCCATACTTCCGACTCCCTATCTGCTGTTTCTGCTTCCTCTTTTGGCACTTTAGTGCAGATTAATTCAACATGAACTGAAATGATTTAAGAGTGTGTTCCAGGTGTTGGTACTTTAAAAATTATGGTGTTTTTCATTGTGGCATTTTCATTATAATCAATCAAAGATAGAACACAAGGACAACGGGAGCAACATGTCTAAGAAGAAATCCTTTATGTCTATGACAGAGTTCTAGAATGTCGGTCTGCTCCTGCTTCTTTGACCCTATAAGATACAAGCTGCCATTATAACCTCCTAAAAATACAAGCAGGCAATGTACCTACTTCATCTTGAATTCATTCCTTTCTTTCATTTTTTTACGCAAAAAAAAAGCATGATCAACGAGAGTAAGCAGAGTGGAATGACTTCACATTCCAACAGGCCCTCAAACTGCTCTCAATTTCATGCTTCCCTGGCCAGCTTTATTTATAAGAAAATAGAACTCTATTATCAAACACTTGAATTTGATCTGCCAAAAAATAAAAATAGACAATAATACTTATCATGTGCTTTATAAAAATTGTGATATATTTATTTTAAGCAATACTTTAGGGAACACCCTAAACACTGTTTCATTGAAATTCTTGGGGAAAAAAAAACAAGCATTTCTGTAAATAACTTAAGGGCCCATTTTTCCAAAACACATGCATATTCAGCAAAGATTGGTGCAATCTATCACAAAAGTTCACTGCATAATTTGAAGTTAATAACTGTAAATATAATCACAAGAAAATAATAGTGCCTACCTTCTATATTCTAAGAATATGTCTTTGTTTTCTAACATTTCCCAAGCTATAGTAACTGTAAATTTCTGACTTGGAGTGTAAAAGTGGACCTATTATAAATTCTTATGTCCAGGGAGAAAGTCAACTATCTATTTAGATGAATTCCAAGTGTTCATATATTAATAATTACAATGAAAAAAAGGATTATGATCTGTGAGTATTTAGAATCATTACCAGTGGGAAAAAATGAAAATTGTGACATTTACCTTTTGAACCACGCAGATTCCAGATTAATTTCCTTCTATTTATATCAACATTTACTTGCTCTAAGTAAAGGATGAATGACTTCCTACCTGCCAGTTTCACGGTGTTATTTTGGGTGTGAAAATAATAAACATTTTGGGTGTGAAAACAATAAACTTTTGCACTTACAGGCTTTGGTTAAGTCATGATACTACAAGTTGTCTGGTTATTTTTAAAAAATCATTTACTTCAAGCTTCACTTTTTTGCACCTTAAAAGTATATCTAAGTATATCTACATGCAATCATAAGAAATTGTTAAATTAACAGAAATCAACTCAATGGCAGCAAATTTTGGTGGTGTTGTATTTGTTGTGAATGTGCTCGTTTGAGTGAATAATTGAAACTTAATGTGAAGTCATAATACCTTAAAATGATAAATGCACATTGAAATGATAAAAGTTGACTGTTAAAATTATTCCACCCGTAAGTGTTTTGAAGAAAGTGCCGGCAGTCTACTTCTGAAAGACACACCCCAAAACCACACTGTCAACGTCTAGTGACCCTATAGGACAGGGTAGACCTGCCCCTGTGGATTTCAGAGGGTTTCTTTGTGGGAGTGGAATATATGGTCTTTGTCCCATCTGACCAGTTGGTGAGTTTGAGCTGCTGACCTTATGGTTAACAGCCCCCTGTGCAACACAGGAGCTCCAAAAGGTCAGAGCTATGGAAATACCTGTGAAGTGCATTCTTACTCTGACAAATTTGCTCTGTTAAATCAACCAGTTTAACTGGCTTTTGTTTGTAAGTTTATTTTTGTTTTAATATTGTGCAACAAACTAAACGACAGATTTCAAAGGAGAGTTAGCTAAAGCATTCTAAATATTTAAAGCATAGATCTGTTGTATACAAAGAATCCTGGGCTCTCTCTATAAGCATAATAATTGAGCTTTACTAAACATCATAGTTTCAAAATATCATGAACTGCTAAAAGGACAAACAAATCAGTCTCGGAAGAAACGCAACCAGCGGACTCCTCAGAGACAAAGATGGCAAGACTTCATTCATTTAGAGATTGTCTGCTGGACCAACATGTGCAGAAGGACGTCACTCTGGGTGAAGCAGAGGGCAGCAGGAAAGAGGAAGGCCCTCAAGGACATGGACTGGCACTGTAGCCGCACCGGTGAGTTCACGCACAGGAACTGTTGTGAGGGGGTGCAGGACCGAGGAGTGTTTTGTTCCATTTCACAGGGTTACTATGGGTCGGAAACAAGCTGATGGCACCTAATAGCAAAAATCATCAACTTTTAATTTTTCAAAAATCATAGCAGCAGTTTTAGAGTCTAACCAGAGACTATTTTTGTTTCTCTTGCTGGCTTTCTGTTAGTCCACCTAATAAAAGAAGGGTAGAACTAGATAGCTGCAGTGACTTCAGGAGACCGCTCTTTGTAAGCCCACATCCTGTGTCTTCAGGAAATGATTCCTGTGGGATCGATTAGTGTATCAGCCATAATTTCCTTACAGTGATGCCCTATAGTCTAAAAATGGCACCCAAAGACAAAGAATATCTTCTGTGTCCTAAAATAAAAATAATAAAATAAAATTCTTACACTAGACCACTATCTTCCCCAAACTAGCTGATCCTACACTACCAGTCAAAACTGAAACCAAGTCCATTCCCGTTATGTCGCCTCTGACCCATCGCAAACCTCTAGGACAAAGAAGAAGTCACCAAGCTCTAGCTACCTCTTTCTCTTACAAAGTGGCTGACGGCTTCAAACTGCCAACCTTTCAGGAAAACACTGACCTACCAGGGCTCTAAGCAATCATGCGGTACCCTCTTCAATGTTCACCATTCCTTTGCTCAGTCAGTTGATTTGAGAGCACAAAATTCTTAGTATTTTCTCACACTATACTCCACCCCTCAGCCTTTTTTGGGCATTGCCATGACAAAAACCAATGGCTGGACTTGAACATTCCTGGTGTGGGCTCTTTCTTTTCTCCTCTTGATGAATAGTCTTAGCTCTCAGGACTCTAATTAATGTGCCTTGTCTGCTCTGAAGATTTAAGAAAGAAAAATGGCAAAGAAGAACCCATGCTACACAATCAAGGCATACTGCAATATTTATAGGACACCGTAGTTCATCACACCTTCAGAATATTATACAGTGTGGCAAATATATGACAGTGCGTTGTGCCCCTATATCCTCTACAATCTCTGAGAATTACGCATTCTGGTGAATATACATGCTACTGAATAGATTTAACATATCCTTAATGCAAGTATATATTTAATTGAGAAAGAATCATGCTACTGTTTATTGAGTTACACATGTGGTTGAAGCAACAAAAGTCTTGGGATGTAATGGTAAATTTGGCCTGGGTACCCAATTCTGAATGATATCTTAATGCTATTCTTCAAGATTGATACACACAAACACTTTATTCATATTGCTCAGCATCGTCTTATGTAAATCCAGCAAAATGATGTGTGTTATGGGACATGACTATGGGAGAAAGAGAGGACTACACATTGCATACACACGCAGTAAACCATTTTCTAACACAAACTTCCTCCCAGCCTGTGTTTCACTGACATTCAAAGAGAAGAGAGTACATCAAACAGCAGCGGGCAGTTGAAATAGCTATAGGCATAGTTGTGTGGCAAACGTTATTCTGTGATTAAAAAGTAAATTAAACCTCTGTCTATTCAAGATAATTAATGCCACATAGTTCCAGGGCTTTATCAAAAGGCCTTTAAAGAATGTGGAATCAGTGTGGAGCATATACTATCTTGCTGTGTCAGTTTCTAAACAATTGTTTGTCAGAATTAAAAAAAAGATTTCCTAAGGTATTCAAACACTAATTAAAAGAGAAGTATATGTAAGTATTTTATGGTAGTTGCATTTGTTGATGCATTAGAGAAGGATGGAAGTCCACAAAGTCCCTCTTTTTGAAGACTGTATTTAGGACAATTGGAGTTATAGCTGTAGCAGACAATGTCAATCAAAATATGCTAACACAATATTATCTTCCAATCAAAAGCTCAGAAAACTTGATCAGCAATGCATCTGATAGTCTCAGCCTCTATATGCAAATATCTGATCTATTCACCACACAGTGTGTGTTGACCAACCCAGCAAAACACACTGAGAGGGCAAATCCAACTCCCAGCTTCCCTAGGAGACAGAACAGGGTAGAGTTGTCCTCTGGAGTTTACATGCCTTGAAATCTTTATAGAAATGGACTTAGATATTGCTGTACCAAAGAGCTGTTGGTGGGTTCAAACTAGAAATCTTTTAGTAGGCACTTTATAGTGTTTAACACTGTGCTACCATCGCTCCTGGGTTGAGCATATACTTTTAAAAAGATTGTATTTTTTAATTCATAGAATGGTCCCATACTCTCAAACTCCCTGTTTGGTTTTTCTTGGCTCAGTCACCACTAAGCTATCATTCTAATAAAACTGTTTACCGATCATGAAGGAAAATTACTTTAACCATTTGTTTTAATACCTATCATATGAATCAAAAGGATATTTCAGTTTTATTTTATTCATTTATCTTGAATACAGATTCTAAATTTGAGCAGATTCCTGAAAAAATTACCTGCAGCTAGAATGTTAACACTATTGAATATTCCTCATTCAGCAAGTCTTACTATGTAAAAATATAAATAGCCACATCCATCTTTTTCTCTATTCTTCCAGCACAATATGATGCATTTTTATAAATTGTTGCATCCACTACAGCAGAAACACAGGGCAGGTGGACACTAGACCTGTCCTATGCAGATAAATAGGGACCATTTTCAAGAAGAATATGTAAAAATATCTCATTTGAAAACTGACATAATTGCATGACACATTTTAAAAAAAAACTATAAAACGGCACAGTAAAAAATTCCCTTTTATCACCTCCCCTATATCCTCAGTTCTCCTACACTTCCAGGTAGATACTATTGTTTTCTATTTATTCTCCTTCAACCAATTTTATCCATAAAAAATATAGCACAGGTATATACATGCATGTACACATGCTTATGTAAACATATTTCCTCTGGACTCATGAAATATGTATATGTGTGTATTATATAGAAATATAATAATATTGAAGCCTTATAACTAAGGAGCCCTGGACAAATATTGAATGATGCAGAAAGAAGATGCAGCCGCACCAGACCCAAAGAACTCTCTGACATCCTATCGAGTCAGGATCTTTCCACACGCTGATGAAATACTGGAAGCATTCACTCTTCTGTATCAGGAAATTTACAAGATAGCAACTTGGCCAACTGACTGGAAGAGTCATATTTGTACCCAAAAGAATGCTCAATTTATAGAACATGACTGACACTCAAGTACAATTTTGCGGGATCATTCAACAAGGCTGTAGCAGCACATCCACAGGGAGCTGCCAGAGGTTCAGGCTGGATTCAGAAGAAGGAATATCACTGCTGATTTCAGGTGGTAGCAGAGAATAGCAGGAATGTTACTTATGCTTTATTGACGATGTAAGATATATGTCTGTGTGGACTACAAAAATCAATGGAGAGCCAGAAGAAGAAATGGAATGCCAGAAAACTTCCTTGTTCTCATTCTCACCTCGTTCGTGGATCAGGTGCCAGCTGTGAGAACAGACAAAGGGGATACTGCATGATTTAAAATCAAGAAAAGGGCGCATCAAGGTTCTTGCCATAATTACTAAATCACTTTGATGAGCTGGATTATATGAAGAGGACTGTGGTGTCAGGATGGGAGGGAAGAGTGGCAGTGACAAAGAGGAAGGCCTTCAACGACTTGGATTGACACAATGGCTGACACAATGGGCTGAAATACAAGCACCAATGGGAAGACGGCACAGGACAAGTGCCATCTTCATTCATCTTTCATTCTGTTACATGTCCGGTCACTGTGCGTTACAGCCAACTAGATGGCACCAAACAAAAAAGTGCTAGTGCCAAGGGTTAGACCTGGGCTGCTAACCTCAAGGTCAGTGGATGAAACATACCAGATGTTCCTTGGAAGAAAGATAAGGCTGTCTGTCCCATAGCAGTTTAGTTTTGAAAACGCTACATGGATTTGTTATCAGTTAGAAATGACATGACAATGGGTTTGGTTTATGTATGTTGTACACTTTTTTTCTTACAACTTCATTTTTCTCACGTAACAGTTCAGTGCATAGAAAGTGTTCTCATCTTTTTTTCTCATACAGAATCCCATAGTATGCATGTAACATATATTTCCCACATAGAATTCCATGGTATGAAGGTAGCATGTGCTTAATTTTCTACCTGAATATGGAAAGAAAGGCTACTTCACACAGTAAGCTATTATCATACGGTTGCCATAAATAGGACCCATGTAGGTATATCTGCAGAATAAATCACAATTACTGAAATTTTGGATACAAAGAAGGTAAGTTTATAGTTTTGCTAGTAAACACACAAAATAATCAGAATATCTTCTATATGGAAGCTTCTAGCTCAGTGTTTTCCCACTAAAGTCACTGATCGAGTCAATATTGACTCATAAGGACCCTACAGGACAGGGTAAACCTGCCACAGTGAGTCCCCACGGCTGTAACTGCATATGGGAGTAGCAAGCACAGTCTCTAACATCCTCAGCAGCTGATGGTTTCGAAGTCCCGACCTTCCAAATCTCAGCCCAGCTCATAGCTACTACCCCACCACGACTTCTAGTCAGTGTTTCCCAAAATGCTATTTATATAGAATTAGTTTAGAGAGTTCAATTCACATCTATCTTTCTAGATTTGGGCTATTTTCTAGAAAAACTATGGAAATCTAAATTTCAACATTATTTTTGGCATTTTTCATTTGAACAATTGGCAATGAATGAATAATCATTGTAACTGGGATATTTTCATGGAGGGAAACAAAAATAAATAAAATTATGCAGAATGTCACTTAGCATCTATTCATAGACCTAGCCACAATAATCTATCAAGTATCTATTAGATATTTTGTGCCACTTTTAAGATTTCATGTAACATAGTCTATCAATTAAAAATATAATATACACTATGTAAAACACATTTCTCAAAACTAAAACTTTAAAAAATTATCAACCACTCTGACAGAGATAAAGGCCAAGGATTATTTAAACTTCTCTGATGATGAGATATATGGTAAGATTATAAGATCAACTAACTTAATAACATTATATCTGATGATATAAGA